>PJEM01007784.1:0-90533 GCA_004023845.1 Helogale parvula | reverse complement strand
AACAATTTCCTACTCAACACTTCCCCAAAGGCAAGGGAATCAAGAACAAAAATGAACTATTGGGACTTCATCAAGATAAAACGCTTCTGCACTGCAAAGGAAACAATCAAGAAAACTAATAGGCAACCAACAGAATGGGAAAAGATAGTTGCAAATGACATATCAGATAAAGGGTTAGTATCCAGAATCTATAAAAAACTCACCAAACTCCACACCCAAAAAACAAATAATCCAGTGAAGAAATGGGCAGAATACATGAATAGACACTTCTCCAAAGAGGACATCCAGATGACCAATAAACACATGCTCAGCATCACTCATCATCAGGGAAATACAAATAAAAACCACATTGAAATACCACCTCACACGCTAGTCAAGAGTGGCAAAAATGAACAAATCAGGAGACTATAGATGTTGGTGAGGATGTAGAGAAACGGGCACCCTCCTATACCGTGTGTGGGAATGCAAACTGGTGCAGCCACTCTGGAAAACACTGTGGATGTTCCTCAAAAAATTAAAATAGAACTCCCCTATGACCCAGCAATAGCACTGCTAAGATATACCCAAGGGATACAGAAGTGCTGATGCATAGGGGCACATGTACCCCAATGTTCACAGCAGCACTTTCAACAATAGCCAAACCACGGAAAGAGCCTAAATGTCTATCAACAGATGAATGGATCGAGAAGATGTGGTATATATATATATATATATATATAATATATATGTATATATATACAATGGAATACTACATGGCAATGAGAAAGAATGAAATATGGCTATTTGTGGCAATGTGTCATGCTAAGTGAAATAAGTCAGGCAGAAACGGACAGATATCATATGTTTTCACTCATAAGTATAACAGGAGAAACTTAACAGAGGACTATGGGAAAGGGGAAGAGGGGAAAATAGTTGAGGAGAGGGAGGGATATAAACCATGAGAGACCCTTGAATACTGAGAAGAAACTGAGGGCTGATGGGGGAGGGGGAAAGTGGAAAGGGAGTGACGAGCATGGAGGAGGGCACTTGTCGGGATGAGCACTGGGTGTTACATGGAATACAACTTGACAACAAACTACAAAAGAAAAAAAAAAGAAAAAAGAAAAAAATAAAGAATGCTGTAGAATAAAGAAACAAAACAAAATTAAATTAAATTAAATTAAATTAAATTAAATTGGAGTGCTTTGGACTTCCCTAAGTGTTTATGAGAAGAAGCACAGAATGGGGTAGGACTCAAAGGTATGGGAAATAGGGGCACTGGGGTGGCTCAGTTGGTTAAGTGTCTGACTTTGGCTCAGGTCATTATCTTACAGTTTGTGAGTTCGAGTCCCACATCGGGCTCTGTGCTGACAGCTCAGAGCCTGGAGCCTGCTGTGGATTCTGTGCTTCCCTCTCCCAATGCCCCTCCCCAACCCATGTCCTGTCTCTGTCTCTCAAAAATAAATAAATGTTAAAAAAATATTTTTTTAATATGGAAAGTAAAAAGATTAATTTTCTTAAAATTTTTAAATTTATTTTTGAGAGAGAGAAACAGAGTATGATAAGGGGAGGGACAGAGAGAGAGAGATACAGAATCTGAAGCAAGGTCTAAGCTCTGAGCTGTCAGCACAGAGCCAGACATGGGGCTTGAACTCGTGAACCATGAGATCATGACCTGAGCCAAAGTCCAGATGCTTAACTGACTGAGCCACCCAGATGCCCCACAAAAAGATTAATTTTTAAAGCCAGTGAATTGGTTGAGAGAGCATAAATGATAATGATCTGGATTATAGGTAAGAAGCTTCAGCTTCTGGTCTTAACAAACAAGCCTCTGCTATACTGATTCTTCAACTCAGAACAGACTTGAAAGCTGAAAACAAACAAGAAAATATTTGAAGACTTAAAAGAGGATTTAAAAGAGTCAGGATTTGCGAGGTGGGCATTTGCTGGTTCCCAGCACAAGAAATAGAGCTGAAGCAAAATTCAGCAGCTTAGGCCTTACAGTACCCTCATGGGACTCCAGATACAGTAGTCAGAGCTCAGAGGTATTAAACCAAGATCCCAGAGTCGAGAAAAATTCCCAATATGTTCCCTTCCAAGTGCTTGACCCAGCAGACAGAACTAGCTGGGTAGCTACAAAGGTGAGCAGAAACTTTAGGAAGCTCATAGTGTTTGGGAGACAAAGGTAGGGATCTAGAACCAAACAGGTGGAAGAAACTTGGTAACAGCTCCAGACTTTTGGTGGAAACTCAGAAGTTAAACACTAGGATAAGGCTTATTTTAGGAATAAGAGGAAACCATCTGCCACACTCAATCCCCACGATATCTGCTTTCCAAGAATTTATTTTTAATCCCTCTCTGGAGAAAAAAATTTATCTTCCTGACCCTCTAAAATTACCCATACTCAGTGGTTGGTGTTCAATAAATACTGCTAGGTTTGCCAAGAAAGAATGAAAAAGCAATCTTCCCTCTCCCTACATGACATAGAATAAAGAACCAATAAGTGATCCTGGTATTATTCAGACAGGAATGTTTCTTTAAACTACAAAATATTGGGGTGCCCCTGGATGGTTCAGTCAGTTAAGCATCTGACTCTTGGTTTCAGCACTGGTCATGATCTCACAATTCATGAGGCTGGATCCCGTGCTGGGCTCTGCCCTGGAGCACAGAAGCTGCTTGGTATATTCTCTCTCTCTCTCTGTACCTCCCCCCTCAAAATAAATTAAAAAATAAACCTTAAAAGCATAAAGAAACCACAAAATATTTAAGAAAACAGAGAAAACATGAGTAATTTTAATTAAAGAACATGAGTAAGAAAAGACTTACAAGGGGAAACATGAAATATTTGCAATAACTTATTTTAAAAACTGGCTTTCCCACAACACAGAAGTAGATTACTAAATTAAAAGGTAGAACAGTAGAGAAAACAGAGATTGGAACAGAAGAAAACAGAAGAAAGAGATATAAGACAGGGTAGAAAGACACATATGGAGCTGGGTCCTCACACAGACAGGAGAAAGAAAATGGAACAGGTAAACTAATTTGAAAAAATACTGGCAGATAATTTTCAAATATGATCATAGATATCATCCCAGAGACCTAAAAAGTCAACAAACAGTAACCAGGCTAAATGCAAACAAAACAAAACACCTAGGTACAGCATTATTGCTCACAAGCAAAGAAAAAGTCCAAAACTGGAAGAAATTAATAATGTAGTGATGAAATCAACACAGCAGTTTCCTTTATTGGATGATACTGACTACCTAGGGCCTAAGGGGAGCTTCTGGAAGACTGGTAACAGTCTACTTTTTTAAGTAGGGATAGTTATTAAACTGGCATATCTAATTAGATAATTAACTGGACATTCTGTTATTTTTTACCTATGTCACACTTCTGTGAAAATTTAAGATAAAAGCCCATGAATTTTTTGTTTTGAAATCTGACAAGATGATTTTAAAATTTGTAGAAACCCAAAGGACTAAGGGTAGCTAAAATACATCTGAATAAAGAGAACAAGGTAGAAAAACCTGCTGTACCAGATATCAGGGCTTATTATAAAACTGCAGGAATGAGGATAGTGAGGTATTTTTCAGGAATAAACAAACCAATCAAAAGAACAGAGTAAGGGCTCCGAATAGCCCCATGCACATATGGCCAACTGACATGTGATAAAAGGGGGATGGCAAAACAACTGGGAAAAAACAGTTGGGAACATCAGTTGTTCAACAAAATAATTATACTGGGACAATACGATACAGAAAAACAAAATTAGGAAACTGACCTCTATCTCACACTCTACATAAATTTTAATTTTGGATTATAGCAAAGCAAATTGTAAAAGGAGAAAAATTAAGCATCTAGAGGTTAATACAGAAGACTATTTTATACTGGGCAATCAAAAGGAATGAAATCTTGCCATTTGCAGCTACGTGGATGGAACTAGAGGGTATTATGCTAAGCAAAATTAGTCAGAGAAAGACAAATATCATATGACTTCACTCATATGAGGACTTTAAGATACAAAACATATGAACATAAGGGAAGGAAAGCAAAAATAATATAAAAACAGGGAGAGGGACAAAACATAAGAGACTCTTAACTAGGGAGAACAAACAGGGTTACTGGGGCGGGGGATGGGCTAAATGGGGAAGGGGCATTAAGGAATCCACTCCTGAAATCACTGTTGCAGTATCTGCTAACTAACTTGGATATAAATTATATAAAAAAGGAGAAGAAGATTTTAATGTCTTAGAGTAAAAAACTAGTAAACAGAACAACAGTGACAACACCCAATAAAAAATAAAATATTGGTCAACTTAACCATATTAAATTCTTATGTGTTATTTATTTAAAAAAAAAAAAAACCTCCTCAAGAGACATAGCTAGTGATTCACAAAAGGATGGAAGATATGTGTACTATATATCCACAAAAGAATTGCTTCCAGAATATAAAAATATCACCTGTAGACAAGAAAAAGACAAGCCATCTCGCAATAAAATAGACTGAGTATCTGAATATCTTTCACAGAAGAGTGTATAAAAATGGCCAGTAAGTATAAGCGCTCAATCTCCCTAGAAAAGTAAGAATTGGAAGTTAAAAGCATATTGAGGTACCACTACACATCCCGCAGAATGACTAAAAATAAGAAAAGAGCTGATGCCGGTGAGGCTGGGCACCAGTGACAGCTCTTACAATTCTGGGAGGGGTATACATGTATGCAGTTCCTTTGGAAAATAATTTTATACTACCTACCAAAACTGAATAAAGTCATACCCCAGACCCATCATTCCATTACTCTTTATCTACCAATGTGAAAGCATACATATATGCATAAAATAAATGGAAAAATATTCATTATTATTCACAATATCCCCATATGGAGGAAATAACTTGTATATTTTCAGAGCATATATAAATTGTGCTATTTTTATATAACTCAATGCTATACAGCAACACAAATGAGCAAAGTACATTAATTTCACACACACACACACACACACAAACTGCTGCATGATTTCATTTATATAAAATTTAGAAAACAAGCCAAATCATAGTGCTTAGCATGTGGTATAACCAAACCAGTGCACATAAACGACTCCTGTACAGATAAGTGTGGAGCTGCCTCTGGGGTAAAGGAAGGGATGAGAGAAACTTCTGGGTCCCGGGAAGCCTTCTATTTCTTGAACTGTATGATGGAGGAGTTTGCGATAAATCCTTGAACAGCACGTATTAGTTTGTGTGCACATGTATGCGTATGATTTCTCTATACTTGTGTTATTTGTCCAAAGTAGTTAAAGGAATAAAAATGTAAAATAAAATTAGTTAATATACATTGGAATTACTTTATGTGAAATAAAGACAGAGTTATAGCTTTCTCTTTTCATTAACGTTATTAGTTTCAAAAAGTTTATTATCACCTATTACACATTTTCATAATAATTTTTATAAGATAACCAAATGTAAAGAACAATTTAAGGATGTGTGAACGAGGTGGTTTTCTTGGACCTTATAATAGGTGTAACAGAAAAGTGTACTTTCTGACCAAGCAGGCATAAACTTTTCTTACACACAAGAAAAGTGTGTTCGGCCACACATTCGCTGTTCTGACCACTGCAAAGTGAAATGAAACAAGCTATCCCGCTTTTTCTCCACCTGTTAAATCAGCTTATAAAAAGTACCTAGTTCACTCTGGAGATTATCTAAGAGTATACGGTTTTCAAAACAAATCCTGAAACATGTTGGATCCACGAAGATAACAGCCGCATAAGTCAGTGATGGTTTTTACAATGCTTGACAAAGAAGTTACTGAAACTTACTCTGGGCGTCAACACTTGAAAAGGCAAAACTATAGCTATTAAATCACCAGGCATGTGGCTAGAGTGGTTTCCCAACAGTAATTTGAAGAGAATTCTTCATTAAAATATTTCTGGGGTTGGCAGCAAAAATTTGGTGTTCACAGTCTCTGAATCCATAGAAACCACACTTTATTATTTGACGTATGCTGATGCTTACTCTACCTTATGATACTTGCCTCATAATGTTCCTCCGAAAGAGATATATTAGAAATTTTATAATAAAACATATACACACTATAGAGCAAAAGTAAAAGGGAGCAACTATATAGGGGAAGGAATGAAAAAGTTTAAGAAGGGCCGATATAATCACTATAATTAAATATTAAATGCTCCATTGCCATGCTGAGTGTAATACATTGTAAGAACATTTGTTTCCAAAAGTATTCATGCAACTGCTAAGCACACTGTCAAAACCGTCTACAACCAGTTATGGGAGAAGCTTGCTTTATTCTCTCCTGCGTAAATTAGAACACAAGGATTAATGGATCGGGGGTAGGAACTAGTTTATATTCCAAGCTACTGTACCTGATTTGTTTTTTCTGTTTTGTTTAGTAAGTTTATTTATTTATCTTGAGAGAGAGAAAAAGAGGAGGGGGGAGAGGGAGGGAGGGAGGGAGAGAAAGAAAGAGAGAGAGAGAGAGAGAGAGAGAGAGAGAGCATGAGCATGAATGAGGGAGGGGCAGAGAGAGGGAGAGAGACTGAGTCCCAAGCAGGCTCTGCACTGTCACCGTAGAACTGGACATGGGACTCAGACTCCCAAACTGTGAGATTATGACCTGAGCCAAAATCAAGAGCCTGAACCACCAGGGCCCCTGTACCTGATTAGTTTTATCACAAAGCAAATTATCATTTTCTTCAGTCTCCTTTTTCTCTTCAAATGAGGAAATTATTCTTCCTATCCTTAATAATGTATGATTTGGTTATTTTGCATCAAAGATCAGAAACTTATTTTTTCGGTCAAGTTCCAAGGAGGCAATATTTATACAGTTTCTGTGGCAACTAGTCAACTCCAATATTGTAAAGTGACACATGGATCACATGGGGCTTTTGTACTATGTACTGTCTAAGAAACTACTACAACTAAGTGGTTTTGGAGTATTCCATGGGAATTTTCCACATTAGGAAAGCAAGTAGATATGCCTAACATTTCTCTTTAGACCTTATAGTCTGTCAGATCTATGAAGTAAATACAGAGAAAACATAATGCCATACTATATAGGTATAACTGGACACTACAGTAATACTACCTTTGAAATTCTTCATTATGGGATCATAATTTTACCTATGTGTTTTGGCTATTCAAACAAACCAGTAAAAATAGAGGTTCTAAGGAACAATGAGTAACCTCCGTTGAGTAAATTAAAGAGAAATGAATTTCAATAGTAAAACTCAGTAAAGATACTTCAAATAGTAAGACAGAAACTCTGATTAAAATTCTTCAACAGTTTAACCAACCAAACTCTGATTAAAGAGCTATATACTTAAACACATTTTGATTACAGTTACCAAGTGATTTCACATATATCACCTTTGCAAAAGATTTTGCTTTGCAAAAATCATTTCCAAAATGTGAAATGTTGATTTTGTACGGATTATTTCTCTCGGGTAATGTAACCCCCTTTGTACAAATTCAGGATGTTTAGCCTTTATGGCATTCTGTAAGCAGGGCCCATTAGCCTATAGGTTTCCCTGCAATTCTCACTTATTCTATCATACATAATTTATACTGTTGTTAAGTATTTATTGACTGATATCGCCTCTTGCTATTGAAGATTTATAGCACCAACATTCAGGAGTTTAGCATTCTCAGAGTAATAGTAAGAAAAAAGTTAATGCACTAGAAAATTTTACAATAAACATACACTGCTTCTGTATTCTGTATTCTTATTATTTTTCTTAGAAGTGGAAGAAACAGACTCAAGGAGAGTAAAAACATTTGTCCAAGATCACAGTGTCTGTAAGTGGCTCAGAGCTTTCAGATTGCAAATTCTATATTCCTTTTTCCCCCAGCTTTGTTATAAAAGACAAATAAAATTGCATATGTTTACAGCGCATGACATGATGATTTCATATAAACATACATTGTGAAATTATTGCCACAATCAAGTTAACAAATCCATCACCTCAAACAGTTATGAGTGTGTGTGTGTGTGTGTTATGAGAATGCTCAAGATCTAATTTCTCAGCAAATTTTAGCCACACAATACAAGATTATCAACTATAGTTATGAGTCTATACATTAGATTCCCAGGATTATTAGTCTTATAACTGAAAGTTTGTACTCTCTGACCAGTATCTCTTCTGTACCAGTCCCTGGCACCACCGTTCTACTCTCTGTTTCTATGGGTTTTATTTTTTTATTTTTTTAGATTCCACGTATGAGCGAGATCACACAACATTTGACAACATTATGCTAAATGAAATAAGCCAGGCAGAGAAAGGCAAATTCTACATTCTTAATTCCTAATACTAGAAACTAAAAATGAACAAAATGTCTCAGTTTGGGCAATACATTATATGGTCAGTCTAGCTAAATGCATCCTTTGAAAGCATTTTGTGTAACACATGAATTTTACACATAAAATTCAGCCTCAAAGAGATGATGATTTCTCTATGATCTCATAAGTAGTTATTCGCAGCACGCTCTGAAAATTCTATGCATTCAACCTTCCAAAAATACTACTGGAATTCATTTTAGCAATTCAACGGGCATTTGATAACAGCCTACTTCATGAAAAGCTCTGTGCCCGTCACTATGAATACAAAGATGAAGACAAGTTTCCCACTGCCTGTAGGCAAGTGAGGATAGTATGAGGAAACAAGATAGACGTCAAATGCACCACGTGGAGAATCACCTGCCAGGCTGATGACTGGAGGACTGAAGATGAAACAAGATGGTAAGCTAGAGAAAACGTCACCAATCATACAGTGAACACAGCACACTGGCTTGGAACTAAATTCAGAAACTGGAAGTTAAAATGGTTTTTAACTTTGATGTTTTAAAGACAAGACTTAAAAGCATTCTCACTATACAAATATACACAAAACAGTAACTATGTGAAGTGATGGCTATGTTAACTTAATAATGATAATAATCTTACAAGGTCTGTATGTACCAAGTGATCATGCCGTATACTTCAAACATATACAATGTCATTTGTCAATTATACAAATAATTACACAAAGACTATATTCTTTACAACTTTTGAATTCTCAGTAAATGTACTGATCCATTTTTTACTGCCTCTGACAAATATTCAGCAATATGCCAATTAAGAAGGCACTATCATCTGATGACTTTTAAAATAACTCTATGGATGTTCTCTCTCTATTTAGTGAACACTTTGTGGCTAATGAACATAGTCATTTCTACTTTTAGACTCATTAGGTTACCTAGAAAATATATACATATTATAAAGTAGCAAGCTAAATTAAGGAGGTGACACATTTTCTGGGATACCTCCTAGTACTAAGACACCAGTTGAGTACCATAATGCAAGACAATACTAACATCTAAATACACATCTAAATCTAGGTTATACTGATTGGCTCTTATGTAATATTTTTGGGATAATTTCAATAGAATTATACTTGTACTATATCTGGCAATACAGAGCGGAGTAGAATATAAGAAAACGTTAGTAAACAGTTTGTCTAAAGGCAGTTTAGCAAAGGATGAAAATAATGAGCAACTAAGTCAGCTTGATCTGGGTGTGACTATCAAACTGAAACCTCTACCTCTCCCTACTACCTCACTCTGACATTAGGCAAGTAAGACAATTCTATAAGGTTTTGTGTCCATAGTTTTAAAGTGTAGATCTTGGGGCTCCTGGGTGGCTCAGTAGGTCAAGCATCCAACTCTTGATTTTGGCTCAGGCCATGATCTCACAGTTGTGGGACTGAGCCCTGAATCAGGCTCCTCACTGGGCATGGAGCCTGCTTAAGATTCTCTCTCTCCCTCTCCCTTTGCTCCTCCCCTGTGTACTCAAATGAGTGTGTGTGGACGCACGTGTGCATGCACTGTTTCCCTCTCTCAAAAATACAATAGAAAAAAATAAATAAAATGTACATCTTAATATAAATCCCATACCATACTCCTGTTCTTAAGAGTAAATGAGAAAACAACAAAAAATAATCCATTGTGATTTCCAGCATGTAAAAATTCAATAAACTGTGCCATCATTTCTTAAAGGTCAGTCAGTCATACCAGGACCAAAGCTTTCTAAAAATGCAACTGAGTATCTCACAGTAAAATAAAATTAAAATGTGGCTGAGTAATATGCTCTACAGTGCCCCAAATTCTAATAGTAATAAAGCAAGAAGGGAAAAGAGTTGCTTGATGTTCATACTGAAATTTAGTGTCAGAGAAAAAAAAAAAACAGTGTATGGATAAAGGAAAGCTTTGGGAAGAACAAAAACAGGTTGACCAGCCTTGCGGTGTCGTGATCAGAGACAATATTCATTTGGGGGTAGTCTGAAAAACTCTAACACAAAGCTACACACAACTTCAACATAGCCCCAAATAGCTACAAAGAAAAGGGTTGCACTAATATGTGAAATTGAAATCCTGGGCAAGCCTAGTTTGTGAGTGTCTCTTTCTGCATAATAGGGAATAGAGAAGGTGTCCAATTTACTTACTCATTTTCACCGGGGCCAAAAGCCAGCCGCCTTTTGATACAGTGTGGGAAAGCAGGGGACAGAGCGCTGAAGTCAGCTTGAATCGAAAGGATAATTTGCAAGTGTCTTCAACCCACAGGGCTAATTGTGGAGGGAGCGCTTCTTGCAGAAACAAAGGAAGTACAAACGAATAAGCAGAGGTGAAATGTCCTGCAGAAATTCCAGATTTGGCATGCTGACTACTACTGTGAAGTTTTATAAATTCCTCGTCCTAGTCGGAATGAGCAAGCTAAATCTATTTGTAGAAAATGGAAGAGACTATTTTTCAACTGCCCACACCTCTCCCATCTTGTATGTAAGAGACATAGTGTTAATGGCCTTACTTACTCCTGTGAACAGCCAAGATAATGGATTTAAAAGTGATTTCGATTGAAGGGAAATTTTCAGTGGTCTTCAAAATGGAGCTAGAGGGATGATGTAAATTAAATTAGAAAAATATACACACGTACACACATATATTTCATTCTTTACCATGTGAAACTTGTGTATTTTTTAATATCCGAATACAGTAGTTTAATAGCATGTAAGTGTAATTTATAAATATATGGACATGTATATTGTAGGTACCTGCTCAAAATAACTTAGTAATATGTCATCACTTCAAAATAGTATATCTTCAAAAGGCTTTGAGGTCAGTTCTGTAGATATTGAATTTCACCACCAAGTCCCCACCATAGTCACAAATACATGGACTACTCTGGAGTTTTATCTGTTATTTTACAAAGATTTGGCAATATCTTCCTGGCTTAGCGGTTTTACCGGCTCAGCAGTATGGAGTTCAAGACAGAAATCCTGTATGCACTCCAGTGGTATTTTTCAGACCCCCATCCCAGTATGTGTTGCCATACACGGGTACCAGTTTAGTGGTACCCATGATAGCTTCTCGTCACGTGGCCTGTTACTCTGGCAGGCCTCAGCGATCTCAAACTCTCTCTTATTTCCTTCTGCTTCCTCCCACACTCACTCAATTCAGCTTTTTCTCTATCACCGACTTAGGAACATAGCTGTAAGACTTATCACATAATACTTTTATTTCCTTTCTTTATCCACAGTCTGCAATATACACATGCAACCACTCCTCTGCTTCTTCCCTTCCTTACACTGAGCTCCTCTTACTCTAATTATCATCAATATACTTAGAGTATTATTTATGTGTGTCCATTGCTCAGAAGACACAGTTAACGTCCAACATTTTCCAGCGTTTCCCACAGAGTCATATCACCTCCCAGCAGAGAAGACAATGACCCACGTATAGGACAGTTACAAAGTTTGTTGGGATAAAGAGTCAGCCAGAGAAACCAAACAATAAGAATTACAGTACATGCCCCACCATACAGTCAGTGGTAAAAAGCAGTCAGGAACGGATTTCATAGCTTTACTTACGAGTGCTTCAGAGAAAAGAGGAATTTTAGAATCTCTCACTTGTGTTTGGCAACTGCTCCATTAGCAGGTATAGTGCAAAGAAATATGGATGGTGTGGATATACAGATATTCCAAGCGGATGGGAATGCAAGCTGTGGCACGTGGCTGTGCCCGTGACTGACAAGTCCTTGCTGTGACAGCACTGCTGCCGCCACCCTTTCAAACAAAGGGCGTCCCCTGGGATGTCTTGTCAACCCCTGGCATTCTGACACTGCAGTCTTCAGAGCGCTGACTTGCCTAGTCGGCCTGCCCTCTGATGACTTGGGGGCACTGGGTACAGGTTTCCGAGGGGAGGGTTAAAACGGGGTTCTGCTCTGCGGTATGCTGGGCAGGGCAGTTTCCAACTGCTCTTTCTCTCAGATAGAAAAACACAACCCATTTGATACAGGCAATAGTTTTCTGCCTTGGCTCTCACCAGACTCAAGATAAACAAAGCATGTCTCTTTTGGCCATGGGGTTCTTCATTTGCCAACATTATCCATGAATAACTTCTGACTTAAAAAATCTAAGAGCCGATGGTCATGGTGGGGGGCACTTGTGGGGAGAAGCACTGGGTGTTATATGGAAATCAATTTGACAATAAACTATTATAAAAAAAAATAAATAAATCTAAGAGCCATTAAGAACTATATTTAAATTTTGGTTATAAAATAAGTGAGTGATTTCCTACAGAACCCCCATTAAACATATATTAAGTACACTATAACTCAAAGTTTTGCAAACAAATTAATTAATAGCAAATTAACTGCATAAACACACACACATGCTCACGCACACAAACAGACACAAAATCATTTAAAGTTTAGGTTGTTAAAACAGATGCAAACATGGAATCTGCATTACTCACAGTCTACTGTCAAGTCTGCACATAAAAGATACTGAAAGTGTTTGAACGAAGGAAAACACAGGTCAGAAATAGGGAAATCCAAGGCTATGTTCCTGGTTCCGATAAGAGAGCCTGGGAAGCAGGCCTTCCCCTCTGTGGTTCACGTTCTCGCTAAAGGAAGGATGAACGGTGCCTGGCTCAAAGTGCTACTGTGAGTGAGGAGTCCATACAAGAACATGTTGTGTATTTTTCTTATGTTAATGAATGTAAAAGATATCATAACTATCTAGAAGCAAAAATGTACTTTTCCTATTATTTCAGAACTTCTTCTTAAGCACCCAAGCTGAAAACAAACAAAGATAAATGGAACCCTCCCATTTCCAAATAAATGTGCTGGACACATCAAAGAGAGATTTACTGGAAAAGAATAAAAGCAGCCCTCAATCACTGGCCACATGATTTATCCCAACTGTAAAAGAATAAAATGATATATTTGAAGAGGAATTCATTCAAGCAAGAGAATGTATACAAGGAGAAAGAGTCTGTGTCATTTCCTTTCCCTTACTCATGCGGATACAGGCACTACCCACTAACACCCCAGTCAAATGACGAGGCTCCCAAAGAAACATTCATTTGAGACGGGACCATCTCAAGAAAGAGACCCTCATCTTATTCCACAACTGGACCTTTGTGAGCTCTCCTGACAATGAAAGGGTAAAGCACAGCGTGGTGAGGGAGGTCCTGGGACAAAGTAGCCTATGTCTCCCAGATTTGGAGACCTTCTGGGAAAGAGAGGTACATGAGATGGCTGCTTCTCACCTAGAGAAGACTAAATCCCGGAGGCTGGCTGGAGTAGACACGGAGAGGGGAAGGCTGTAGGAGCAAGCTGCCAAGAGCTGTTCACAAGGCAAGGGTGTACAATGTTTTCCATAGGACCCGGAGACACTGAAGAAATAACTGTGTGACATCTCTTAAAAGTGATCCCTGCAAAAGGACTGCTTGACTCAGGGAGGAAATTCCGGCAGAGAGAAGCTGGAGATGGTCCCCAGTGCATAAGAACAAAGGGTGTCAGGTCCTGGAAGAGGATAAAATATGAATGGGAATGAGGTCACTGAAGAATCCTCTAAGACCCTCTAGAGAGTCAACTGTGAGATTAACAGGAATGAGAGCCAAGTGATGAATTTCAACTGGAAACTATTTTTGATCCTCTTGTTTCCATTGCTCCCTCTTCCATCTTTCCAGCTCTGCTGGAACCTGAAACAGGATGTAGAGAAAAGTGGAGTAAGAGGGAAGAGCCAATCTCCAATCTCCGCTCACTCTCTGTGTGCAGACACCCAGGCCAACAATCAGGCCTGCGCCGAGGGGATGTAATGATCACTGAATTGGGTTAAAAATGGAAGTGGTGATTCAATGTAATTTAGACTGAATTTTATTTTATTTTATTTTACTTATTTTAATTTATTTTTAACTTGTATATTATTTTTATTTTCATTTTTATTTACTTATTTAAATAGTTATTTATTTAGACTGGATTTTAAAACCTAAAAATGAGACTATTCTTACACTCGAAAGGGACTAGAGAGCTATAAGATCTCCCTAAAATGTTGAGAGACAGGAGAAAAGATTCAACAATGCATGTTTGAAGTCAATGGTAGAAAAAAATTAAGTTGTACCATAACATACATACAAGTTCAGTCCTATCAACACATGTACAAGCATCTATATCATCTATCCACCTATCCCTCTATCTAAATAGATATTTATCTTTTTTATCCATGCATATACACACACATACAATGTGAACATAAAAATTAGTATCTTACTATAGTGCACGTTTAATTTTTCAATGTGCTCCTTTACTGTTTCTTTGTAAAGCACCCAATTTACATGGAGAAGCACCCCTTCATCTACTCTGTCTTTATAGTTTGCATGAGTTTGACATCTTCCAATTCCAGGGCTGGACAGTGTCCCAGTTTTGTTCAATTCAGTATATTCTCTGTAATCTTGTCCATAGTGATTGCTTGACAATAGGCATGTGATCCAAGTAAGACCAATCATAGTCGGTAAGGTCAAGTTCTAAAAACAGAAAAAAAAGCTTTACTGCTCTGGACTTGAAGTAAATAGAGTTATCAGTATGGAGCTGTTAAAAGGTAGCTTGTGACCTAGTGACGGTAGCCTGCCTATGAATGTCATCAAAACCTAGACATGTACAGCAAAAACTGTCAAAAGAAAAAATTATTTGGTAACTGATGGATTATTTGAGATCCTGGATTCAGTTGTACCTGAAATCAAAACTAATTCTATAGTTTTAAACTACGTAAGCTGATAAATTCCTTTTCTAAGTTAGTTTGAGTTGCTTCTTTTCCTACTTGAAATTAAAACGGTTCTTAGAAATATCTTCCTTAAAAGCTATGGATTTTTATGTGACTATGGTTGATGGTTGTTAGGAAAAAATATTAAGTAATGGTAACAGCAGAAATGTTAAGTGGTTGGGACTGATAAATCAGTAAAAAGTTCATTCCAGTTAAATGGGCACCGTACTTTAAGGCCTTTGAAAGAATTTCTTTTATCTACCACCTATAAGCTGTCCATGTATGAGTATTTTTAAATTCATAATATTCTGCCCTGTCCACTAAAAATATGCATTTTGTTTTAGGATTTGTGGGCAAAAGAAATTTTTGGATGAGGATGCATTTTATTCCATAAGAAAAGTTGTTCTTAGAGTTATTAAATATATCACAAATTGTGTTGTCAAAAATACTGAACCCAAGCAATTTAAATTTGATTTTCTGGCTGTTTTCAATATTGTTTTGATGTTTATAAACCAGGAAAATCAATAATCGACATAAGCCAATCTATGACGGTGTGATTATGTTTTGCCAGGCTGTGCCGGTAGAGAAAGTCAGAGCGGCACATGGGTAGGGAAGGAGGCATACAGCAGTCCTGTCAGTTGAGCATAAAATTTGTAAATCCTCTTTCCGTTGGAGCTGAATGTGGAAAATAAAATTCTCCAGCTTTTTCCTCACATCCACTGATTTGAAAATACAAAATAAAATGCAGGAACATTAGATGAGTTTCTGCTAGTTATTTTTTGTGATTTATTATAAAAATATTACTAATTAAAAATATGGAAAATATAATACAGCAATATACATCATCCATCATCCAAGTTATAGCTAGTATTTGCACAGTGTTTATTTTGGTGTAGGCACTGTTCTAAATACTTCATGTGTTTATGCATTTAATAAAATAATTTAGTAGAACAATTATGATGTAACACTGATATTATCCCTCATTTTACAAAATCGAGGAAACTCAGGCACAAACAGGTCATGTACCTTAAATAAGTTATCTATGACATAATGAGTCACAAAGATGACATGCTGACTAATTTTGATTTCCGTGTCTGTTCCACACTTCCTGTTTTGTTTTCTGCCATTTCTTCCTCCTTCAAAATCGATGCCATTAATATGTTGACTTGATGGGTCCTTCTTATCTGCATTTACTTATTAAGAATTATAATTGACTGTGTATAATCCTTCTTAACTTATTTAACATTATTTTACAAGCTTTTTCAAAGTTATTATTTGGTCCTTGTAACCATTTCAAGAGTATATTATACTCAAATGACTGCATGAGCCAATTAATTTACCTATTGCCGTATCTTGGGGCAAAGAATTGTCTTTAAATTTTCACAATTTAAAAAAACCAATGTTACTACAATAAACATATTTTTGGAATAAAGATTTTTCTTCATTTCAGTTTATTTCCTCAGGAAAGATTCCCAGACTGAGAATTGCCAGATCAAAGCATTAGTACTGGTTTGAACTGCATACTGCCAAAATGTTTATTTCAAAGGAATTGTCCTAATTTACACTTTTACAATCTGTTGATGTTTTCTTTTGTTATTATTTTTTCAAGGGAGACATAATCTAAACTTTTCTATAGAATTTCTTTAATATTTTTAGACATAACACTGATTTAATAATTTTTTTGTTCAAAGAGTAGAGATAGCTTTCTGTGAATGTCTTTTGGAATTATTACAACACCTGACTGATCCACACAATGCTAAATAAAAAGTAGCTTTATAGCTCAAATGTCCTTATCCTGAACTCTTCAAATATTCTTATCCTTCTCCCATGCGCCCCCTTAATGCAGAGTTGCTTTCAAAAAAACAAACAAAAAACAAAAACAAAACGAAAGCACCATATATACTACTATTTAACAATCTTGGCAGTGTTGATCAATTATTCCTTCTAAAAACAAGCCTGAGTAGTTTTTATAGAACAGTTACTATTTTGTATATGCTGCAATTGGCTCTTTTTCAAGCATTATAAACATATACATTAATCCATTAATACTTTTTCTAGTGCTCACTTATAAAACCAAAGCTAACTCTTTGACAAGAACAATAAAACTGATGAAACTCCAAAGCCAGACTGAACAGGCAAAAACAAAAGAGATAGAAAACACAAGCTATCGATTACACCAATAAGAGAAATGACATCACTACAGATTTTACAGACAGTAAAAGGATAATTAGGGAATGCTGTGGACAATGTTAGGCTTAATAACATGAATACTAGCATATTGCAGTATTTTTCCACTTCCCTGAATGTATGTGTATTCTGTATGTATATCAAGTAAAGGAGACTATATTTTAAGGCTTTTGAAAGAATTTCTTTTATCATACCACATATAAGCTGTCCATGTATGACATGAGAGAAAACCATGTTTAGTGCATAAAAAGTCAAATAAAATGGAAAAAAAAAAGCTGGAGAACATATTTGCAATATAACAACAATCTGAGGAGTATTAGGCCTAATATATAAATAATTCTTGGAATCAATATAGAAAGATAAATATTCCTATAAAAAAACAGATTTCAAAGAGAAAAGTAAAAATAGCCAATGGAAAAGCATGTATAGATATACAAATACATGTAATAATCAATGTCAAGTTAAATAAAGCATTAAGACATCAGGTAGAATTTTCAGCGGTTACCTTCCCAAAATTAGTTTTAATGTAAATATCTAACACTGGAAAAGCTGTAGGTTAACACACCTACACATCCATCACACACTGTTTTAATGGGTCCAGAAGGGCTTTATGTATCTGATAACATGTGTCACAACTCGTTAAAAAAGTACTTAGTTCTAAGACATCTAGGTGGTTCAGTCAGTTTAAGCATCCTACCTCATGATCTCACCATTCATGAGTTAAAGCCCCACATGGGATTCTGTGCTGATAGCTCAGAGCCTGGAGCCTACTTCGGATTCTGTGTCTCCCTCTCTCTGTGTCTCTGCCCCGCTCACACTTTGTCTGTCTGTCTCTTTCAAAAATAATAAAACATTACAAAAAAAATTTTATAACTTTTTTTTATTTTTTATTTATTTTTGAGAGACAGAGAGAGACAGCGCGAGCAGGGGAGGGTCAGAGAGAGAGGGAGACACAGAATCTGAAACAGGCTCCAGGCTCTGAGCTAGCTGTCAACACAGAGCCGGATGCAGGGCTCGAACTCACGAACCATGAGATCATGACCTGAGCTGAGGCCGGATGCTTAACCAACTGAGCCACCCAGGCGCCCCTAAAAATTTTTTTAATTAAAAAAAAAAGTACTTAGTCATTTTTGACAAAGAATTTCTTTTCTAACATTTACATAGAAAATTATCAAACTGTAATTTCATGAAATACTAGTCATCAAAATGAGTAATAATAAGGAATTGGTTACATTATACCTATAACACATTAATAGGCAAATGTTAGAATTCTTTATAAGAACATGCAATAAAAGAAAAACGTTCTAAATATACATTATTAATTAAAAACCAAACTACAAAACATAATCTCAGGCTTTTAAAAATTATTTGAAGAAATTAGAAAACTGTTTTAAATGCTTATTTTTAGCTAGGGTTTTTGGTGAGTTTTGTGCAATTTTGTTTTTTTATTATACAAATTTCTACAATAAACATGGTAATTTAATGAATATTACAGAACCAATAAAAGCTATTCTCTTAATAAAAATATTAGCTTAGCATTCTTGCTTGCTTCTCCTTTGTTTACTGGGTGGGACAAAGTAGATGGTGTGTCTTTAATTTAATGTAATAAAATATACATGCCTTGGGGTTTTCTATTTTATGATTTTCACCCGTGGGGCCATTATTTCCTTGTTAAGTGTCTTTACTTAGAAAGAGCCGTCAGCAAATACACAGAGAAATGCCTTCCCTCAGTAAACACAATGAGAGCAACGAACATAGATCGCTGCTGGCAGAAAGGCTTATTTTGGAAATCCTGCTGTTAGGTCTCCAGGTTCCCATCCAAAGACACGGCGCAACACTTTTACAACTGGAATCCAAACAGTATGAGTAATCATTCTACGTGTCCCTAAAGAGAACTACAGGGCGCTTCCCACTGTCGAGGTTTGTATGACATAGGAAAGAAGAAACTTTTAAAGAAAAACCCATGAAAATTCATGGCTGCGGGCCGTGCTGCAGAACCACGGTGCCACAGCAGGCAAGCTAATGGAACTCTCTGCACCTCAGTTTCCTCATCTGAAAACATATGAGCCTACAGATTCTTAACTTGCATAATTTTGTGAGGATGAAAATGAGAATGTTGAAAGCATCAGGCTTTCCATTATGTTTTACTATGGTGGGTCTTATGATCATGGCATCTTTCAGAGAACTTGAGTTTATGTAAAACAGTGTTTTGTGTGCAGCCATGATGCAGTACGTTCCAGCGGTCCAGCGATGTACTAAATATGTGTGTGCAAATTTGTGAGCCTATTTTCCTCTTGTGCCCTACAGAGAGAGAGTCCTGTGACTTTAAAGCTATTTGTATGTGGTGGTAAAATGAGAGTGATTTTACTTTGCAGTTCAATATATCTCCTGAGACTCTTCTCCATTAGCCATTGCATTAGTAGTTTAGATTACATATTCCCAAATATGCTCACTAAACAAATTTTAGAATGGCATACGATGGCATTACCCCAGGCAAAAATCACTGATTGATATTTCCGTTGCACTGATTTTCTCTTATTTAACTCAATAACTTTTTGTTTATATGGTGTTAGTTTTGTGATGGGAAATTAAATTTTAAAAATATGATGATGAACCTGTCAGGCTAAATAAATAAATAAATATGCATTTTTAATCCTGTTTGGTTCTCCAGATCACAACACACTGAACACTTGAAGAAATGCATCGGCATTAAACTTCAACAAGACAAAACAGACACTGGCTCTTACATGTTCATGTTCGATGCACCGGCCGGTCTGGGCTCAGTGGTCAGCATAGTCTGCAGAAGAGTAAAACCACGGGTAGACCAAAGCCATGAAACACATTTCTCTTTGTGATGTTCATGAGTGTGAGCTTGCTTGATGTGACCTTATTGAAATGCTCATGCTGCTTCTGCTTGCAGTTAGCATGTGCATCAAACTGACAGCCAACTAACCCATGAACCCTGATATGGAGTTTGCACAGCAGTGCTCTCTCCCCTGGAGGTGGGAAGGAAATGTGTTTGTACGCTTATGGTGCAGAGTAAGGAGGCAGACACCTGGATCCAATCATTCTCTAAAGCTCACTTTCATTCACCCATTCATGTATTCATTCATTCATTAAGAGCAATTAGCACCTACTAAGTGCCAGACACTGTACCAGGCTTTCTTAGTGATGTCATATAAGGAATTATTTATCCTTCCAAAGTGATAACTGTGCCTTTTTAAGTTTGTGCCTAATGGCCCCGAATGTTTTGTGAGATGGTTTTTGTTTACCCCATCACAATTTTCCCTGCTTGGATGGGCAGAAAAGAAAAATAAAAGGCAGTTTAAAAAAGAATATAAGAAGCAATTTCCTTCCTACAATTCCTCCATTAAGGGATATATAAAATAATTACTTTATATATATGTCAAATACATATACATTATGAAACCTATATATATGCATATATGTGTGTGTATATATGTGTGTGTATGTATACATACATATATATAAAGTATAGGAAAACTTACTAATATGAATATTTAAAATGATATATGAATATCATAAATATTCATATTAGTAAAGTTTTTATTACTTTCCATCAGCCAATCAGGACTGAGCCACTATACATTTGAATGAAGATGCCATGAGGAACTGTCTTCCTGATCCGGGCGGTAGTTACTGTTGCTAAGGAATTCCTTCAAACTCCCTGTGCTCCCTCTGGCTTGAAGGACATCTGTTATATTCAGACCTAATGCACAAACCACAACACTGTGAGGAGGTCTGCAGAATATCCAAGATTGGAAACAATAGAGTGCATGGATACATGAACAAAGATCCCTGTCTCAATCTCTCTCTCTCTCTCTCTCTCTCTCTCTCTCTTTCTCTCTGTTTTTGAAAGAGAGGTGGCTCCTTCCTCTGCTTTAAGAGGCATGTGTTGGGTCATGTGTTTTGTGATACAAAGGCCCAGAGTGGGAAGGAGAGTCTTCTTTTTTTAAATCCTTCCCTTCCTTTTTGTCAAAGATTTTTTGGGGTAAAAACAGGAGGTTGTGGATTCGAATGCTGGAAAATGGAAGATAATAAACACAGGAAAGAATCAATAACCATCAGGGAGGGCAGCTGACTTCCATGCCAGCAGCTGGCGAATCTACCCCAGTTCCTTGATTGTCTCCAAAGCATTGCATCCTTTTGCAACACATCATATTGCAACAGTGTCTCCAACTTTTAGTTTCAATCGTGCAGGCAAAAGCAATTACTAAGTCATATGCTTTTCTCTTTACTGTTCCTCACAATTTTAGCAGCTGATATTAAATGCCGAAGCACCACTAATTGAAAATTGATTTTGGAATCAATTAAACAGCCAGCTCAGTTGAGAAGAACACATAGAAAAGTTTCATCAACTGCCTCTGTCTCCTGTGGAAGTCTCCATTAGACTCCTCTGGCAGGGACCTAAGCAAGCAATTCACAGTGGTCCTGCAACCCAAAGAAGTCCAATCTGCAAATTTAACTATTGATCATGGAAGAATAGCTTGACTGGGGGAAACTTTAATTCCAAGAGCACCACAAGATAAAATTAATTATATTTTTGGAAGGATAATGGAAGTTCAGTTTATTGAGTTATGCTCCAAGAAAAATACTTAAGAATGTCATATCCTTTTCATTCCTAACCCTATGAATTTTATGACTGAGTGTCAGACTAAATGTTTCACATAACAGTCCTAAGGGGTGGGCTGAATCATTCTAATTTAACAGATGTGAAAAATGCTGGAAATAATGTGACCAGGGCTCAAATAGAGAAATCTTCATCTCCTTCTGATATACCAGGCTGGGACTTCTAGTTACACTTGCCATTTGTTGAAAATTTACTGTTTCCATACTTTATACTAAGTGTTTTATGTGCATTATCTCATTTAATGTTCACATAAACTCTATACTGTGGTTACAATTACTTCTCGTTATTTTCTAGAAGATAAACCTGAGGCCGAGAGAAGGAAATTAATATCCTCAAGGTCACAGAGCTAGTGAAGGATAGAGTGAAATCTTAACCAGCCTTTGACTCTGCATTCTTCAACCTCATCCACTAGGCTGCACCATTGCCACTATTTATCAGGGCTTTTAAAAACAAAGGAGCTCATATAGACTGCTATTAATAACAAAATGGGTATGTGGACACTGAGAGGCAGTAAGAAAGGTAAAGTGGACGACAGTGCATGAGTCCTGCTCTTGGCCTTGAGAAGACAGGAAAGTGCATCCAAGTTCCCAGAGCACTGGGGTTCCTTTGTCTGTTAGAAGGGGGGGGGCGGAGAAGGGACATGCAGTTGAAGGGTTGGCCAAACAAGGTCCTAAGTTTTCCAATCTTTGCTTTTTCGTGTTGTTTACTTGGGGAATGTCAAAGACAGAAGTCTGTGTATAGCAGAGAGGAGGTACAGCCGGCCTTACCCACTCATATACTTCCAGCTGTGCTAAGCATGTCAACAAAGAATAAGCAGAACTTTTTCTATAAAACCATCTTAGGTACTTACATTAGGGGGACAGAAGATGCAATCCAGATAGACCAAATCTGCCTACTCAACCAGTCAACCAGTAGTTATTTAAGAGTTCAGACAGCCGTTCAGACATGTGTTTTAAAGGCCGGAAGCTCATAGATGCCAAGGGTACCAGAGATGATTTGAAAATGTTGAATTAACTGATAATGCTTAGACAAACTGTTATGTTATTTTCCAATATTCTTTAAAAACAGACCATTCGCCGTCCTGCACTGACTGCAGCAGCGTCTATCACAAAGCAGACAAATCATGAACAATTCTCCGAAAGCAGACATTTCTCCTGATGTACATCAGATATTGTATGATAAAGTAAATAATGAGGGGAAAGGCTTATCTCTTTGTGGCTGGATATATAACAGAATTGGGCTATGGCCTACAATTTTTGCCCAAGTACTCAAACAGACCAAGAGCCTATTTGAAGAGAAAGTTAATGGTGGCAGGTTTTTTTACTTCATGCATTGAATATACGTAATTTTGATAATGCTAACTTCTGAAAGATTTCATAATCACACCACGATCCCAGCCAAGTTGGTCTGGCCCAGATGCACATGAACATAAAACTTTCACCGATCTATGATTAATTCTTGCCACAGTTTACTATTAATAATTGAACATCATCACACATTGTTAAAAAATTATTCCTGAGAAGGGGTTACATGACACTCTCACCTTGAGTGATGGGTAGTTGGACAGACAGGAATCTTTCAAGTTTCTGGGCATTCTTTATTTTTCCAGGAGACCTCAAGTAGCCATGTGAGTACAATGAAAGCAACTTTAAATCCTACTTAGATTCTGATATTTTAAAATTGATGAGATCCAGTATAAAGAATAGATTTCGGTACATCGTGGTTCAGAAAAGGGCTTGATCCTTGATCAAAGCCTTACAAAACAACAGAAAACACAGTAAGATACCACAGTAAGAAACCTGAGACACCAAAATAATAAACACTGATTTGAGGTACTATACAATTAAAACAATAGCAAATATTTATTAATATTGTAATAATATTAAGTATCACAAAGTGCACTGTACGAAGCGCAGTGCCAATGTGTTCAGGGCCAGACACGTCATGTCACAGTGCTTCCATGAGACAGGAACTCCCACTGGCCTTCTTTAGCTACTACGCAAAACTGAGCCTCACAGAGGTGATAGTAACTCATGCAAAAATCACAGGATAAGCAGCAGAGTCAAGATTGAATCCAGGCATTCCAGCTCAGGAGCTCACAGTTTTCAACAATAAGCTGATCTGAGTCTTTCTGAGGAAGAGAATCAAAAAAGAAAAATGCCCTATCAGCTCTAGGATGCCATACCCCCAATTAAATTAAAGGATGCTTGAAAATAAACTGTAATCAAAAGGCTTTGCTGAAACTAAATCAATGTTACAGAGACAAAAGTTAGTAAGGAATGATTATGTCCTGGTCAGATTCCACTTTATTTATACAGTGCCGAAGAGCTACGTAAAGATGTAGACTGCCCGGTGAAAATGAGTAGTGCCAGTGTATTTTCAAACTCTTGAGTGCCCTTCTCAGAGCCAAATTAAAGCCCTGTGTATACAGAAATGGGCTAAGACATCTATTTACTAGGTATATCATGTTGGGAAAATCGCTTAACCTTTCTATACCTACTTCCTTGTTGGCACACGTGTGTGTGTGTGTGTTGTGTGTGCACACACATCCTATTCCAACATCAAACGGTGATATGAGGGTGGCATAAATGCCTGGGAAACAGAGCTCTGCTGCGGTAATAGTAAAATAAGTCACATATACCCACCTGCAGACTGAAAACAGAGAACTTGAATTTAGAGTGATAATAAGAAATGAAGAATGACTAGATTAAGATGCTGGAGACAAGGAATCCTAGGGAAAAAATAGCTCAATATTTGGGCCTACTTTTCCCCGAGGGCATCTGTACACTCTAGAATAGGCAGCTAAATAGCTGAGAAGCTGAGTGGGGTTCTGGACGGACCATGGGGGATGAGAAGGAGCTCAGGCCCACGTCCCCAGGATACTGGGTTAAGAACCCAAAAGGGGTAAAGACCCACCAGAACTGGACCAGCCTTCACAGGAACGGAAGCTCACAGTGGATAGAGGAGATCAGCGGTCGTTCCTGTAGCAAAGGCAGGGGTCTGACTGGAAGCCAGTACAGTGGGGCATCTGGGGTGCTGTAAACACTTTAGTTCTTGGCCTGAGTTACTGATTTCATGACCGCTTATTGGTCTGTATACTTCTGACTTGCAGGGTGTTCTCTACTGGTTTTATATTTCAGTAAATGGACTTTTAAGACATTTATTTTTAAGGAAGAAATTTTTACAATATTCTCTGGCGTGACAGAAGTTTATTTATTCTTTCTATGGTATTTTCAAGATTTTTGTCAGGAGTACTGATATAAATATATCTCTGATCTCTCTCTCTCTTTCTCTCTCTCTCCCTCTTAGATAATACCAAATGACAACATCAAACTCTTAGATAAAAACACAATAAATAAACAAAATAAATAAATAACCAGGATATATCCTGAAATTCCAGGATTATATAATATTGGACTGGCCTCCGTCAGAAACCTTCTGCTTCTTCCACAGAGTTCTGATCACGTGAAGCCACAACATTCACTAATGGTAAATTAGAAAGCTGAGAATTCATGATTTTATGCACCTTTGCCAGGTAGGAAGGAAGGAAAGAGCAATAAAAGGAAGGCAGGCCCTGAAAAACAGATCCTTGGGGCATTGAAACCATACTATTTCCTGAAAGATGCACAGTCTGCCTTTATGTCCATTTCCCCCAGACTCCTCAAATGACCTACCTTTCTCGTAGGGGATCACATCATGTGCACAACTGTTTAGACACCTCATTGAGCAGGGACACTTGGGTGGCTTAGTCGGTTGAGCATCCGACTTCGGCTCAGGTCATGATCTCATGGCTCAAGAGCTCAAGCCTCGCATGAGGCTCAGGGCTGACAGCTCAGAGCCTGAAGCCTGCTTTGGCTTCTGTGTCTCCCTCTCTCTCTGCCCCTCCTGCACTCTGTCTATCAAAAATAAATAAATATTAAAATTTAAAGAAATCTCATTGAGCACAATCCATTAATGTAAAATCCTTCTGCCAAGGTTTCTAGAATGAACTTATTTTTCTTTTAGAAGTGTCTATCTGATTAATCAGATCCAGTAGAAACAGGGATGGTCTAATTTCCTTGAAGAATTTAATGTGAGGTAGAACAGAATCGCCAGTTATCTGTACCATTCACAAGCACTAGAGAATAAAAGCTCCCTTCTCTTGTCCTCGCTCCCAAGATCCTCTCAATTTCTACTCAACCGAATTGTTCGTTTTTCAGTTTAAAACTCTATGCTTTTAGGAGGTAGAATCATTAAATGCTTCGTTCATGGTCTTTGGAAACCAAAGTAAACTCAAGTACCAGCTCTGCCAACTATTCTACTTTGAGACATCAGACAAACCACATCAGAACCTCATTCTCCCGATCTGTTAAAGACACATGATCAGCTGGTGTTAACACACGCACAGCACACGGTGCAGGGCCGGGAACATGAAAGTACTATTCACCTTCTGCTTCTTTCTCATGTTACTTGTTTCTGCAAGAGACTATGCGTTTGTCAGGGGCTGTGCTGCTATATATCCCAAAGCAACCAGTTGATTTGGTCAATGCAGATTCTGAGTTACACTCTAATCATGTCTCATGATGCATGTTGCATCAGATAGAATGCCTGGGGCCCTGGCATCAAAGGTGGGTGTACTGCATGGTGACCAAGGCAGCCCTGCCGTCTCCCTCAGTTCGACTGACTTCTTCCTGACTCCAAGCCCCTGACCTTCCTTTCCCTACGGCATTTACTTTGCAAACTTGTGATTATAAATCCTTTTTCTGTCCCTCTGAAATATAAGCCTTTTTTAGAAAGTTTCTTGCCAGCTTTACAACCTAGGAATGCCTCCCTCTGGGACCTGGGTACCATTTCTTTGAAATTTAATCATCAACGAAGACAGTGCCTCCTATTTTTCAGTTTCTGTAGAGAGGTGGCAGGACTTGCTCCACACTGTCCCCACCTCTGATCATGAAGATTTCAGAAAAAATGAGAAAGTTCACTTTTCCTCTGGATAAAGCCAATTAGCAAACACAGACGGTCTATAATAGCCTATGGAGTTGGGTACTCCTGGGTACTCAGACTTGGTCTATGTTCTCTCCCTTTCTGCTGGCAAGAGTATTGGAACAAAATCAAGTTTTGTCTACTAATTTTGTATGTTGCATTTCTTTGTTTAGCAATGAATATATCATTTCCTTGCACACAGATCTTAGTCATGAGTAAATATACCTCTGTAAGTATCTGTTCATATGTGTATACCTATAAACTTATCAGAGCTTCTTAACCAGAAAGACTAGAAACATAATAATGAAGGTACAACAGAAGGTACAAATCGATAAATATGTCACTGATTTAACGGATCAGTGAGTTGACGAATGAATCAAGAAATATTTAATAAATCCAGAGAATTCTGAGATAGTGTCTTTCCCGTCATCATAAATCAATCTCTCTCTCTTTCATGCTCTCTCAAAACTTTATTCTCTCTCCATGCACTTATTCCCAAAATCATACGTAAAGGGTATTTTTAAATGAATAAACATGTATAACACACAATAATTCAAGTGAAACACATATTTTGAAATAGGTATTAGTAACATACCACTTAATATGTGACTCACTCGTGTTTAGCACCCTAAGCAGGATCTGCTATCGTTTTTAAAGTGATGTAAAGTTCCTTTCCCCTTCGTTTTACACATGTCCTATGGAAGTGCTGATCTTCCTCTAAAAGATGAGTTCGGCTTTGCTTACTAAGTGTGGGTGTCACCAGCTATCTTTGATAGGTCTGTTTGCCCAACTGCTTTCAGCTGTAATATTGCCATAAATACCTTCAAACACACTTTTCTCCCTAGGAAGCTGTGTATTAATAATTAGTGAGTTACATCTGTTCCATCTGTCACATCAGATTCATTATTTTCATAACAGGAATCTACCCACAAACTACACAGGAATTAGAGCCCTTACGTGTCTGTCTTTCTTTCTTTCTTTTTTAATATGGCTCTCAGTTAAACCCTCCACTAAGCAGGCAGGGTTGTATCTAATAGCTGTGGGATGTTGTTGCTTTAAAAAGAGAGAGAGAGAGAGAGAGAGAGAGAGAGAGGGAGAGAGAGAGAGAGAGAAATCAATGCCTGTTTGTTCAGTAACAGGGCAAAAGAGAAGAGAACACGTTTGCAAACAGCAGGTGAGACTTTCAATTTGAAAAGCAATCAGAGTATCAGTTGTCTGGCTTCAAGGGCAGAGCTCAGAGCTATACACCAACAGAGGGGAGAAGATCTGAATGCAGCTCTTCATAGTTTTGAGATTTACACATTCACAAAGACATTCCTGAAGCTCTTACGTTCTGGTTCTGAAAGTTTATATGCAACGAGGCCCGGTTTTGAATGCTTAGACTTGTTACTTGCTGCCTGATATATCGTATCAAATGTATTTAAAAGAAACAGGACTTTTACAATATGGGCATATATGGGCCCTGTTAAAACAAACAATAATGGCGCACTTAACCCTGAAGTTCAATAAACATTTACAGAGTCCCTAATCTTTACCAAGGATTGTAGCAGGCGTTAAGGATGCAGACATGCTTTGCTTGTGAAGCATGTCAATAGTGTATTTTTACAAGTTAAACTTGAATGTGGATTAAAAGACAATGCTATACATAGTCAGTAATTCTATACTTCCCCCGTATACGTAAAATGAAAGCTTCTCTGTTGTTATAAACAAGACAACAGTCTCCAGATGGAGCTGCTTAGGTTACGTCCTAAGTCCGCAAAGGCACGAAGACTCACTTGGATTTAGGGCTCTCCAGAAATGAAGTCTTGAAGCTGTCAGGAACCGCCTGATCAGCACTAGTTTGGTAATCTGCTTGGTAGACCCCTGCCCTCCCCCACAGGAGAGCAACCTTGCAATAACCAATACAATCTTTTCCCTTCCTGTTCGCGCCCCTTCTGCCTGTAAACATCTCTCATTTTGCACAGCTCCCTGAACGTCTTTTCCATCTGTGAGGCTGGACGCTGCCCGATTTAAACTCTGCTCAAATAAACTCTGTAAAGTTTGCTATGCCTCGGTTTATCTTTTAAAAGTCTGGGTGTCAGAAGAGGAAACAGAAGGAGACCCCCCCAGGCCCCCACCAGCCCCCAGGACCAAAGAGCCACCACGCGGACCTACCCACCTGGCCGCTTTCTAGAAGGCTCTGGAGGCCAGAGGTCCCTCCCGGATCCCGGCTCCGCAGCTTCCGCGTGAGGCGCGTGCACACTGCGGGCATTTCCTCTCCTGGACTGGGGGTGGGGTCAGACCGTGGGCAACTCCGACCCCTGAGGGCGTCCGAGGTCGGAAGGCAGCTGGCCTAGAAGCCGGAAGAGCCTTGGTCCGACTCGGACACGGGACGGTCCGTGGATAGAAACCCGACCGGATGCAGGACGGACGGAGTCCGACTTAGAAACCGGAAGGAGGGGCGTCTGCATGGCTTACAGCGTGGGACTTCGGCTCAGGCCATGATCTCAGGCCTGTGAGTTCGAGCCCCGCGTGGGGCTCTGTGCTGGCGGCTCAGAGCCTGGAGCATGCTTGGGATTCTCCGTCTCCCTCTCCCTCTGCCTGTCTCTCTCTCTTTCTCAAAAAACCGAATAAAACATTAAAAAATAAAAAGTAAAGAAAAAAAAAAGAAAGAAACCAGGAAGAATTACTGGGTCAGGCTAGGTCTAACAGAAACCAGGATTGGATCCTGGCTGGATTGTGTCTGACTTAAGGCGGACTGGGGACAAAGTGAGGCCTCCAGCAAGTAAACGTTGTGGTTTTGTTTTGTTGTATTTTGCTTTTACTTTTTTTAATGTTTATTTATTTTTTACAGAGAGAGAGCGTGCGAGAGCTGGGGATGGGCAGAGAGAGGAGACAGAGGATCTGAAGCAGGCTCTGTGCTGAGAGCAGGGTGCAGAGAGCCACCGTGGGGCTCGAACTCACCGAACTCACCAACGTGAGATCATGACCTGCCAAGTTGAATGTTTAACACACTGACCCACGCAGGAGCCCGGGGTAAAAATTTGCTTTAAGACTGAACAAGCAGGTTAGCCTTGCCAAAGATCATCTTGAATTACTGTGGCCACAATGGAGAACTTTTAACCTAGATAAACTTCTCCATTTACAAGGTGCCCTAGAGAAAAAGGGGTCTCAGCCAAACACTCACTATAAAGAATAAAGGAAGAATCATTTTTCCTCTTTGATAGTTTCTGGTGGCCAGGATGGGACGCACTGGGGACAACCCGCTCACTCCAGAGCCTGCAGACATGAGCCTGGGAAAACTGGCAGAAGCCTGCAAACGATGAGAATTCTTACCAGTGTCCGCTCTCCCATTTCTACCTTTCTGTCTGTAATGCCTCCTCCAGAAAGGAAGGCAATGGAGCATTTGGGTGGTTCAGTTCCTTAAGTGTCCTGCCTGGGCTCAGATCGTGGTCTCAGCAGTTCAGTTCATGAGTTCCAGCTCCATGTCCGTCTCTTCGCTCTCAGCAAGGAGCTTTCTTCAGGTCCTCTGTCTCCCTCTCTCTCTGCCCCTCCACCACTGCCACTTCTCTCTCAAAAATAAATACATATTTTTTTACAAGGAAAGAAGGTAAAATGTCACATTTTCCCTTTCTTTCCAAGTTCTGATTGGCAGGCAAAAAACATTTGTGAGACTTAGATCTTTGAATTATGACTCAGTTTGCTTTGAGGTACCCATTGGTTGTCCCTCCTTTCTCTCCCGAAAGGACAAACATACCCTTCTGGTGTATCTCATTCCGTGTCCTGAGAACTTGTCTTGGTAACACGATTGGGCACCACAAAAAGATGACCAGACAGAAATGTGGGGTGCACCCCACTTGTGGCTAAATATAGCTGGGCAGAAATGTAGATTACACTCTATCTGGGTTCTAGGGAGTGCTGCCAGTTCTCAGAGAAATTGCTTAAGTCTTCCTTCTGGTTTATCTTTGAAAGTGGGAAGGCCCTAGGAAGGTGGTATCTTGCTTCATGCATTCACAGAGTTGTTTGATATTGTCAGGAATATTTATTGTTTGTCCTGGCTGAAACCTGACAAGATATTTGAAAGGATTTATTTTTAAATAAATAAAGGATTTATTGTTCTGTGGTCAAAGTTGGCTAAATTGTAAGCTGATAGTCAGAGCTTGATAGGAACATTTTTCCCCCTAATCTAAAATGAAACTATGTACCCAAAGAGAAAGTAAAACATTCTGAAACCTTTGTGGAAGGATTTGCTGAAACATTCTAAAGGACACAGAGCTCAAAATGTAAAACACAATTTTTTTTGAATTCCATCTTTGTTGAAGATCTTCTACCTGATATAAAAAAGCAAACTGAGGACCCCGTAGTTAGATGGGTGAGGCAGTCATTTTATATCCTGCAGCTTGTAACCCAATTCTTTGAGGAATTAAAAACAAATCTAGGTCTTTTACAAGAACAGAAATGTGACTCTAGAAATAATTCAAAGCACACCTACCTTTTTTTTCTTTACCAATCCCCAAGCCTCTATTCATCTCAGAAAACTTGCAGATATTATAAATATCTGTATTTCGGGAACCAAAGTCCTTCCTGGTGGAACTCATATTCTTTCTCTGTGCCTTCTGAGGTGTAAGCATTCTACCATTGTCTTCTCCAGGAACCAAGGTGATTTTTATCAGAAGGAGAAGAAAAAAGAAGATTAATTTGAAAAGTAGGCCTATTAAAAACCTTTAAAGTCTCTTCTGTAAACGTTAGTTATAAAAATTTTTTTAATCCATCTGAGCAGGTAAATTGAATTATTGCATCTTCCAGAAACAATTTAGATCCCACTGTTCTTTCATAAACTAGTGAGTTTTTCATTTTTGTACTTGTCTGGTGGCTAATTTTTTAAAAAATATTTATTTATTTTGAGAGAGAGAGAAAGAGAGTGAGCAGGGTAAGGACAGAGAGAGAGAGAGAGAGAGGAAGAGAGAGAGGGAGAGAATCCCAAGCCTTCTCCCACACTGTCAGCACAGAGCCCAATTCAGGGAGATCCTGAGTCAGAGGCTTAATCAACAGAGCCACACAGGTGCCCATGGTGGCTAAAATTTTTAAATAAATACTATAAAGTCTCTGTATCTAGATGTTCATGTATGTTTAGACATGTATGTTATAAATATGCAATTTTTCCTACTTCTGGATGATATTGCCACAATTAATATGTAAATAGCTCCGTTTAATTGGCTTAAAGAAAATTAAACATTTATATAAATCAAGTATACTCTCAGAAATATAGAACACCTAAAGCATGTACGGGGGAACCTGGGTGGCTCAGTCAGTTAAGCGTCCAACTTCAGGTCAGGTCATGATCTCATGGTTCGTGAGTTTGAGCCCCACATCGGTCTCTGTGCTGATAATTCAGAGCCAGGAGCCTGTTTTGGATTCTGTGTCTCCCTCTCTCTCTCTTCCCCTTCCCTGCTTGCTTGCTCTCAGTTTCTTTCTCTCTCTCTCTCTCAAAAATAAACAAACATTAAATTTTTTTTAAAAAAAGAACAAAAGCATGTGCAACAAAAGCAAAAATAAACAAGTGGTACCACATCAAGCTAGAAAGCTTCTGCACAGCAAAAGGAGCCATCAACAGAGTGAAAAGACAAGCTATGGAATGAGGGGACAAATTGCAAACCATATATCCAATAAGGGTTGATACCCCAAAAAAACAAATAATTCAATGATAAAATTGGCAAAGGACCCAAAAAGATATTTCTCCAAAGGAGATATATGAAAGAGGGGCACCTGGGTATCTCAGTTAAGCGTCCATCTTTGGCTCAGGTCATGATCTCATGGTTCATGAGTTCAAGCCCCATTCAGTCTCTGCACCAACAGCGTGAAGCCTGTTTGAGATTCTCTCTCCTCTCTCTGCACCTTCCACACTTGCTCTCTCTCTCTTTCAAAATAAATAAACTTAAAAAATAAGATATATGAAAGGCCAACAGGTACATTTAAGGATGCTCAACATCACACATCATTAGGGAAATGCAAATTAAACCCAAAATGAGATATCACCTCACACCTGTTTGAGTAGCCTTCATCAAAGAGACAAGAGATCATAAATGCTGGCATAGATGTAGAGAAAAGGAAACGCTTGTTTACTGATAGAGAACTGTTGGTAGGATTGCGAATTGGTACAGTCATCATAGAAAACAATATGGTGGATCCTCAAAAAATTAAAAATACAAGTACTGTATGATCCAGCAATTCCACTTCTGGGAATATCCCCGAAAGAAATGAAAATGCTAACTCAAAAACATGTCTGCAGCCTCATGTTCTAGCACTATTTACAATAGACAAGACATGGAAACAAGCTACCTGTCCACTGATGGATGAATAGATGACAGAGTTGTGGTTTGTGTGTGTGTGTGTGTGTGTGTGTGTGTGTTGTATACATGAAATATATATCAAAATATTGTCCACACAGTGAAATATTATTCATTCATAAAAAAAATCTTACAACTTGCAACAATGCGGATGGACCTTGAATACATTATGCCAAGTGAAATTAGTCAGACAGGGAAAGATACATACTGTGTTGTCTCCCATCAGACTCCATTTAGCATCTGAATTTTGAGGGGCACTTGGGTGGCTCACTCAGTTAAGTGCCCTACTCTTGGTTTCACCTCAGGTCATCATCTCATGGTTCATGGGCTTGAACCCCACACTGGGCTCTGTGCTGACAGTGCATAGGGCCTGCTTGGGATTCTGTCTCCCTCTCTCTGCCCCTCCCCTGCTTGCTTTCTATCTCTCTCTCTCAGTAAATAAATAAACATTTAGAAAAATAATCTGATTTTGGGAAGTTGTCAGAATATCAAAAAGTTTGAATATTTGCCTGGTATAGCCACTCTGGAAAACATTGTAGAGGTTCCTCAAAAAAATTAACAGTAGAACTCCCCTATGACCCAGCAATTGCTCTGTTAGGAATTTACCCAAGGGATACAGGAATACTGATGTATAGGGGCGCATGTACCCCAATGTTCATAGCAGCACTTTCTACAATAGCCAAATCATGGAAAGAGCCTAAATGAAAGAGCCTAAATGAAAGAGCCTGATGAATGGATCAAGAAGACGTGGTTTATATATACAATGGAGTATTACATGGCTATGAGAAAGAATGAAATCTGGCCATTTGTAGCAACATGGATGGAATGTGAGGGTGTTATGCTAAGTGAAATAAGTCAGGCAGAGAAGTACAGATACCATATGTTTACACTCATAAGTGGAACAGGAGAAACTTAACAGAGGACCACGGGGGAGGGGAAGGGGAAAAAATAGTTGGGAAGAGGGAAGGAGGCAAACCATGAGAGACTCTTGAATACTGAGAACAATCTGAGGGCTGAAGGAGGTGGGGGAGAGGGGAAGGCGTGAGATGGGCATGGAGGAGGCACTTGTTGGGATGAGCACTGGGTGTTATATGGAAACCAACTTGACAATAAACTATAAAAGAAAAAAAAATAAAAAAATAAATAAAGTTGTTATTCCCAATAGTCAAAAAGGTTTGAATATTAGAATAAATAGGATCACTGATCATTATGAAATAATAATCATCTGTTTAATGAAAGTGACAGTATAAGGTATTAAAGACAAATACAGAAGGTTACATAAGTGTGAACAAAACCTATCTCTTTTAATATTGAGAAGGCCAGCTTTTCTTAAGTAAGCAAAGACCTAATAAAGTTCATGACTCCCATCCTGCTTATATGATTCATGGGTCTCCAATAAAGTATCAGTATTGTGCTAAGTACAGTTTAGCCGGTTTTTGTATTGTATTCATATATATTGGATTGACAGTGTTAAAACATAAACTGAGGCACATTAAAAATGTTAAGAGTTTATTTGAGCAAAAACTGATTCAAATCAGGTAGCATCTACTCCAGCCATATCAGTGTCAAAAGTCCTTCGGAAGGTCCTTTCCATGATTCTTACTTTTGCAGAGACATCAGAGTCAAATAGTAACTATGTGTAAATAATGAAAGACTTTAAAAGGCTCATGCTTAAAGGTTTGATGAGAGTTCATTATAATGGAATTGACAAGCAAATTTGATACTTCTCTGACACATAACATTTTAAGACAATAACTAGAATCATGACATTCTACTGACACTACTGCCAAATTACAAAATGTCAATATGTGTATGGATATTTCACAACTGAAGAAGGCTCCACTTGACATCTAGTCCTGTGCCAATCAATGCTGGAGACCTCAAAATCAAATTGGCTTGCTTCTTCCCAAGATGTCAGATCAAAAAAAAAAATTCTTTCCATTCTTCTTTCCCACTCTGAATACCCTTTTCTTAATGCTTACACTATGAAGGTCTTTATGATTCCTTTGTCTACCTTTTGCCTTTCTCTGGTCTGGCACATATCTCAGGCCATTGTAAGGTGTGGGGGGGGGTGAGGTGGGGGGTGGGAATCTACCTCCAAATGATTTGGGGATCTTCCATGTTGCTGGTGATCTTGTAGTTCTGCCCATCACAAACTCCTCCTGGATTTGCAATGCCTCAGTTTCCCTGGAACAAACTCAGCCTTCTCTCTGTCATGTCAGACAACTTAATGCTGGTATTCATCTCTTTGGCTAACAGTCTCAAACTTGGGCAATCTTGCATTCAGCAATTCTATACTAAGAAAGGGACACAAGGCAAGGACAACCAGAATAAAACTGTCTGTGCCATCTATAAATCCTTAGGTTTTACTGGTCTCCATAGCTGACACCTTTTTATTTCCAAGCCATCGGCTCAAATGGAGATTACCAGGAGGCATTCATGACTCAAAATGTGCTTCTTTTTGGCAGAAGCCTCCTTCCCCAGGTAGGAGTACATGTAAAAGAGCCTATGATTAGGAATCTCCCTTTAACTCTCTAAGATATTTCAGAATCTGCTGCTAAGGTAGAGGCTACCCAAGAAAAACCCCTAGACTTCCTGTCTGAAGTTATTCTTCATAATACGATAGCCCTAAATGATTCTTTTAACTGTACAAGGAGATGTGCGTGCTATGGCCATCACCACTTGCTGCACTTGGATTGACACCTCTTGTACATAAGATCACTGAACAAGTCAGTTGGCTTAAAGGAATGATTCCTTTTGACTTATCTGACTCTCATTGGTTTGAGTCTTAGGGACCACCACTTTAAAGTAGATTGGGAATTATCCTTCTTACAATAATCATAATAGTCTCTGGCATATTATATTTGTTCAAAAGGTTTAAGTGCATGTTTGGGAAAAAAAATTCACGTTTGTGCCACCAACCACCAAGCAAATGATTTCCCTAAGAACAGACATCAGAAAAGGAAAGAAGAGAATGACCAACCTAAAAAATGTGAACTGATTTCATGACCTGTTAATGTCATGCAGAGATTCAGCAAAAACAGTGACAACTCCAGAGCAGTCGCAGCTAAAGTTTTTTTTACCATACCTCTCAGGCTGAGAGTCTGATCAAGAAGGGGGAGTTGCTAAAAATAAGAGAACAGCCCTAAAATGGAATGACATATGCTAAGCCCTGTGTCACTAAACAGATATAATCACAGTGACATCTCTCCCAGAAATGGAATCTTAAACCAATTAGCAATCATCTGATTGGCCCTAGTTAGGTAATCTGCCAAATGGATCCCTACCATCCCTTAAAGGGAAGTAACCTAGCAATAAACAACCCACTTTTTGCCTAGTATCATTTCCTTGTTCCTGCTTCCTTCTGCCTATAACCATCTTTCATTTTGTACAGCTCCTTAAACATCTTTTCTACCTGTTAGATTAGATGTTGCCTGATCTGCATCAATTTTTGCTTACTGGAGTCCAGCTCCAGCAGGTCCAGGGGTCCCTGAAGGATGGACGGTGTTGGCAAGAGAGAGTGAGAGAGCCTCGAGTTTCTTTCTGATCACCAGGCAGGCATCTCTGCTCTTTCTGTTTTTGTGTCTTTATTTATAGGTCAAGCAATAACATGATATCAAACAATAGAAATTTTTACAGTGGCTAATTCTTTGTGATAAGATGTTTTAATCGTTGAAAGTGATGACATTAGAAAATAGAAATTTTTTATAGTTACTAATTTTTTGTGATAAGATGTTTTAATCATTGAAAGTGTACAAAAACAAGTTTTACAGAGGTATTTTTGTAGAACCATCACATTCATTCTTGGCATCAGTCTCCAAGACTAAGAAAGTAACAAGCCTATCTTATTTTGTATGGGTTGGTTTTTTGCCAATAATCATGACTTTGTTTTTGATTAACAAGTTACAACCAGGTCATGTAACACACCTATAGTGATTTTGAGTAAATCTTATAACCAAGAATATAACAGGATGTTTTTAGTAAGAACAGGGTAATATACATATTATTTAAGTTAGTAAAGATAAGATTAAAACATAGGTTAAGTTGTATATTGATAGGCTAGGAGTTATTTTATTTGGCTCATAAACTACAAGAGAAAGAATGTTTGTTAACACGTTACTTGAGAAAGCCCTTTCTTTGATGAAATGGGGGCCCTATGCGTGTAGCCTTGGACCTGGGTTTCCCATATTCTTATCCATCCTCATAACTGAAGTCAGTACAAGGGAGGATATCTGTAGAATGTAGACCTTGGAAAGGGACTATGTTCTGACCTTGTCTTCTATTTTCTATCTCCAATTTAGGCTCCTTTTCTCCAGGCCAGACTTAAATACAATTTTTGTGTTTTTAACCCCTTCAAGTTTATGTTTCGGGTCTGCAAGACTCATTAGAAGAGCCTTTTGTCAAACATCTAAAGTGTTTTGATCTAAAATCTCTTATGCAGGGACAGGAAAATGTTTTTTCTTATGGGGTAACTGTGGGAGGGGGGAATATCAGTCTGATTTGGAATGCTGTAAGGCCTAATTAATGACAACAGGCTTATTTTCAACATGAGCAGTAGTAGCAGAAGGAGAAACCAGTTTCACCTCTCATGGCAGGAGCTGTGCAAACGTCTGCCATTTCTTCACTGTGACTGTGTCATCAGCAAGGTTGATGCGGCTCCCAGCATTTCCTTAAAATTTTTAAATATGCCTCAGTTTATCTTTAACACTATTCAAGTAATGTATATGAAAATAAAAACAGGCTAAGCTGTTTTAGCACAGTATTGAGTTTTCACTGGAGCCCATGAACCATACAAGAAGTACGGGAGCCATGAGCTATCTTTGTGAAGAAAAGGGGGAGGAGTTGCTGTGGTTTTGCAAGCTCTTCAGAACTATAAGAAAACATTTGTTAGGACTCAGAATAAAATGTGTGAATTGGACTTTGATTCCCTTCCTGTGCGATGCAAGAACATTATTTTCAACAGTACTTGCCAATGGCAGCCTCTGGTTTCTTCTGCTAAAAACAAAAACAAAAACAAACAAACAAACAAAATAACCGTATAAACAACCTTATAATCTGAGCCCAAAAATCCTGACAGTGACTCCTATTGTTCATGCATATTGAATAGCATCCTAGCACAATACATCTACATGTTCATGCTGGATAAATATTTGCCAGTGGGATTTATTCTGAAAACCGCCCCCTTATTTCTTATTTGTATTTACAGAATTATATAAACACCAAGCACTTTCAAATATGAATGGGACATAAATATTCTGTTTGCCATGTAAACATAACACAAATGCACAAACCCTTCTTTCTAGGCAGATTATGTTAGAGACTAAATGGAAAGAGAACAGAGAGGAAAGATGAAATCCCAGGTCTTTGATAAGCTCACATATTGGATCTATGGGGGATCCTGGCAATAAACAGAAAGCACAATAGAACGGAGGTAATTGGAAAAAGTTTAATAAAAGACATTATTTACAAAGATATGAGCAGAGTTAGGAAAAGCCAACAAGAATTGGGGATAGCCATGGGTAGGAGAATCAAAGGGTAAGAAATGTCCTTCATGATCCAAAGGGGCAAGAAGAAGGAGGGATTACTTGCAAAACATGGCTGCCTGGCAAGAATGTAGCTTTCAGAAGGTAGACACAGCCAATATCTACCAGAAAGGAAGTGGGGGAGTGTAGGTCCTGCTCTTGATCTTCTACCTCCCTTGAGATTCTGCTGCTGTCTTTCATTGGCTGAACCCAACACGGAAGCAGAGGAAAGGAAGCTCATTGATATTGTCCAGACAAATGGGCCTTCCAGGACCAGAGCAGCGTGGAGAAGATGGAGTCTGGAGAGGCAAAGAGAAAATGTCCATAACAGTCCCCCTGTTGACCTTAGTATCAACTCTGGTCTTTTGTCCAGTTGAGGATTATCAAAGTCTCATCAGTTACTGTAATATTACAGAATGGTGGCAATTCTTTCATACTATCAATGGAAATTAAAAACTCTTTTTATTATTAGTAACTTTTAAAGAATTGAACAAAGAGGAAAGGTAGAGAAAGAAGCAAAAATATTAACCTAAAATATAGCGATTACAGCCCCAACTCTATATCTGTTCTATTATTGATTCCCAGGCTTAATTTAGTAATCAGCCTTCCTTTTCCAATCATCCATTCCATGTTTTCCCTAACTTCCTGACAGCATCTCTGCTACAGAGATTCTTGACCAAATTTTCAACACTATTGTCTTAGTCTGTGTAGGATCTTATAATAAAATACCAAAAGACTGGGTGTCTTACTAACAACATAAATTTATCTCTCACAGTTCTGGAGTCTGGTACATTCCAGATCAGGATGCCAGCAGATCTGTATCTGCTAAGGGCCTGCTTCCTAGTTCACAGTGGGTGTCTTCTCACTGTGTCCTCACATAGTAAAATGGACCAGGGATTTCTCTGGGGTCTCTTTTATAATGCACCAATTCCATCCATGAAATTCTGCCCTTAGGACCTAATTACTTCATAAAAGGTCCACCTCCAAATACCATCGTATTGGGAATTAGGTTTCAACATATAATTTGGGGGGCGGGGGGGCCACAAATATTTAAACCATATATCTGTGGAATCTAGGCCCTATATACTTGGAATCTAGACTGTTGTAATTTTCCACTATCCAAAACTAGTGGGCAAGAAAGTAACAGATAATCCAGTGTTTCCTTAGGGTTCCAATCATAGTCTTCCTTGCTCTCATAGTTTAACAACAACCTAAATTTTCCAAGGTACTCAAATAAATCTCCCAGCTTCTACATCTCTGTTGTTTGAACAGTCTAAAATGGCCAGGAAAGAATCCAAAAGGCCAGGTCTTCACTAATAATTTAATAGAATTGTACCGTCAAGTAGAAGCATTTCTGTCATGAGAAAGGAAAACTTCATTGGTATACAAAGCAAAACGCAGTTAAGTGAATTATAGGTATAGTGATGTTGATGCAAAATTCACCTATATGTTTTGATTCCTGGCTAAGAATTCAGGTTTAGAAGTGACTTTCTAACACTGATGATTGAAAGTCTATATCCCATTGTGGTGTGGCATCCTAACCTCATGAAATGTTGCCTTCAAGATGGCACCCCAGTCAATTTCTAGTATGCCATTTTACTATTCCATCAAGCTGACCCTTTCTGGATAATGAGGTGTATGGGATTACCAGTGATTTCTAGGAAAACGAATCTCTGCTCCTTTTCCTTTGACATAAAGTAAATGATCTGGTGATCGGCACATCGGACTTTAGCAAATAATGCATTCCACAGATGATAATGCCCACAGATGTGCTGCAAGCAGGGGCGATAGAGTAAGGTGCCAACGCTCTGAGGACACATTACTGACCTCTCCAAAACAGAAAGGAATGATGTCAGTTTAGGGCTTAGTACTGGATGTTGTTTTTCTTTTTATTTTTTAATGATAATGTTATCTAATCAGTCACTAAGTATAATGGTTTCTTTTCCATAGTATCTTATTTATTTTTTAATTTTAATTCCAGTGTAGTTAACATATAGTGTTACATAAGTTTTATTTACTTATTTATGTACCCACTTTCTTCCTTTTGTCCTTTTTTCCTTTTTTTTTGTACTTTCTTTTCTTTTATCACACTTATGTATTGCTGGAATAATTTAAAAAAATTTTTTTTCTGTTTTTTATTTATTTTTGAGAGACAAAGAGAGACAGCATGAGTAGGGTAGGGCCAAAGAGAGAGGGAGACACAGAATCTGAAACAGGCTCCAGGCTCTGAGCTAGCTGTCAGCACAGATGTGGGGCTCGAACCCATGAACCATGAGATCATGACCTGAGCAGAAGTCAGACGCTCAACTGACTGAGCCACCCAGGCGCCCCTGGAATGGTTTTTAAATGAGCATTTATCATTTTTCTAAAAGAAAGTCAATAAAGTGACCATTCTTTTAATATGTGCTTATAAAACAACCACAACAATGCAATCATTGCTTCAGCTAATTCATTACAAGAAATCAAAAGGAAAGTGATTGTAATCAACTAGCTTGCACTTTTTCTCTTTATTTTTCTCAGGAAGGCTCATAGCACCATGAGGTGTGTGTGTGTGTGTGTGTGTGTGTGTGTGTGTGTGTGCTTTTATTTTTATTTTATTTTATTTTTTATAGTTTATTGTCAAGCTGGTTTCCATATAACACCCGGTGGTCTTCACCACAAGTGCCCTCCTCCATGTCCATCACCCTCCTTCCCTTTTCTCCCTCCCCCTTTAGCCCTCAGTTTGTTCTCAGTATTCACAAGTCTCTCATGATTTGCCTCCCTCCCTCTCTCTAACTCTTTTCTCCCCTTCTCCTCCCCATGGCCCTCTGTTAGGTTTCTCCTGTTAGACGTATGAGTGAAAACACACAGTATCTGTCCTTCTCCGCCTTACTTATTTCACTTAGCATGACACCATGAGATTTATAATAGAACAATCAAAAGGATCATGGAAATGTGTTTTTTTTTATTTATGCCCCCAATTTTTTCAAAGATAGCTAAGTCCTTGGTAGTTTCCAAAAAGAAAACAGCTAACACCTTAGGGATGATATCAGACACTTTCAAATCAGGCGGATGCCATGTAGTGTGCTGAATTATTAAATTATTTCTGGTAACCTAATGGCTTAAAAGAGTTTACTGGATCTTCCCATAGCTTCAGATTACTCCAGTAGAAACTGAAGATAGTAGAATTGATTCACCTTGTGCATAAACAGTGCACGTGATATAGCTAATTGCTTCTTGAAACAAAATGAAGCTATTTTATGGACCCCAAACCTGATATCTTTATTTCTAGTCAGATATTTTTGAAAAGATAGTATTATCAAATATTTAAACAATTCTAAATTATCTTCTCATTAAAATTATATTTCTATTTATGGAACACTGATTTTTTTTTTAGAAAAAAACTCACAATTACAGTCATTCAAAACTAACAAATACAAATGGAATCAAATAACTTTTTAATAGTGCACAGGAGACATCTGAACAGATGGCATGAAGAAAATTATTTTAATTAGTACACTACAGTTTTGGCTTGAATTGTGTCCTCCCCAAATTCATATACTAAAGTCTCAACTCTCAGTAATTCAAACTGTGACCTTATTTGGAAATAGGGTTGTTGCAAATATAATTACTTAAGATCATCATGGAGTAGGGTGGGCCCCTAATCTAATCTAACTGTTGCCCTTATGAAATGAGGAAATGTGGACCCAGACACACACATAAGAACACTCTGTGAAGACTGTACTTACACTGTCACGGCCAAGGAGAGAGACCTGGAAACATCCTTCCCTAGTTAGTGCCTTCAGAGGGACCATGGCCCTGCTGACACTTCAATCTCAGACTTCTAGCCTCGAGAACTGTGAGACAATGAATTTTTATTATTTAAGTCACTCAGTTTGTGGTACTTTGTTACTACCTCCCTAGAAAATTAATACAAGGACTAAAAGAGGTTGACAATGATGTACCAATACTTTATGATAGATATTCAATTGTATTATTATTACTCGAGAGAAAATCATTTGAGAGAGAAGAGGGGGAAAATGTGGAGAAAAAAATTAAACACAAGCAAACTAATAATTCCCCAAGAAGATTCATAAGAAGGGTGTTGTCACACTATTCCCAGGTTTCCAGTCCCAAGTGAGGCCAACGACTGACTTCCATGGGAAACGGTGTCATGAAGGAGACAGCAGGTAGAGACAGTTATTGACCAAAATGCCACATTATACTGCAGATAAGTATCTACACTGAATCAGATCCAAGACATCCCTCTAATAAATAATATATACATCTCATCTGAGTAATATTTAAATATTCAAATAGTTGAATTTTCAGAACATTTGCCTTTCCTAAATCTTATTAGACCTCCCAAGAAATTCCTCATTTCTCTCTGTTGGTTATGGGAGGCTCAAATCCTGCATGCTTATCATCAAAATGATAATCAGGTTCCAGATAACATAAATCCACAAAGATTTCCAGTAACCCTCAAAGAAGTATGACAACAAAAACCAACATGAAAAGAAAAACCCAATGTCGTGCCAACGTGAAAAATGTACAAATAGACTCTTTCTGCATGTATGTGACAAAACAGAAAAAATTTTAAAAACACATACATTTGAGAGAAAACAGTGTGTGGAAATAAAGTTTGTTGTCCTATGGTTTCTGAGCCTCTGGTGTATTGCTTTGTATATCTGAGAATATTTGTATTTCATTGTGAAAAACAGAAGTTGATGCATTTTTTTAAAAGATAGTGTAAATTTTTTCCACGGATTTAGAGAAACTACCAGAGATTCATGCACAACATTGCAGAATTGTTATTGATGACTTACCCTTAGCATTCTGGTTTTACCGTACATAGAAGAAAATTACAAGAAGACATTGTATAGACTGGCTATTATTCTTGGCAGAAAAGAAATGGCGATTCCAAAGGATTGATGGAAGAGAGCCTGGGAAGGAATGATTCACAGTGGGCAAGGACTAAACGAACCAACGAAGGACAATAATGCGTGATTGAATCTGAAGAAGCAAGGGAGAGAATGACACTGCCAAGATCCATGGGAGAGCCATAGATATGGGAGCAGGCCATCAGCAGGAGCTCTTGCCTGAAGTCAAGGAATATAGTCACTGCTGGAACCATATGCCCTGTGTGGCTAGAGCAGGGTGAATCAGTATCCTGGACTATTTCTCCTCTGTTCTCTTTTGTAAGTTTCTCTCAGAGCACTAGAAAGTCCAGAAGATGGAGCCCAAGGAGGCCAGCCTTAAAGGCTTTATTAAGCAGGCAAAACAAACAAACAAACAAAAAAAGTGAAGGATATAGAGGGTTCACTTGGCTACTCCTTTTAAGTTAAAAGATTATTGCAATTACTCCTCAACCACAGTGTTACAATACCACCTTCCAGACCACCCCCTGGGAAGAATTTCCTATAAGGCTCACTACCAGGAATAACTCCACTCACTTATCCTGGATCTCTCCTTATCTAATAGTAAGCTATTTATTATTTTTATTTTAACTTATGAGAGAGGGAGAGAGAGAGAGAGAGAGAGAGAGAGAGAAATGGAGAGAGAGAACAAACATGAGTAGGGGAAAGGCAGATAGAGATGGAGACACAGAATCCAAAGCAGGCTCCAGGCGCTGAGCAGTCAGTACAGAGCCTGACACATGGCCCCAAACCCACAGACCATGAGATTATAACCTGAGCTGAAGTCAGATGCTCAACCAACTGAGCCATCCAGATGTCTCAATAATTAGGTATTTAATATTTTCTCTTTGCTTTGGTTTATAGAAAACTTTAAATGTGTGTCATAAGTCTAAAATCATATACAGGGCTCATGGCATCAAGTAGCTACAAGCCTTGTCCTTGGTTTTGTTATTAATTATCTCATTTCCAATTTTCCCATAATTTGTCAGTTGCTTTGATATGCTGTATATATTGTGTAAAAAGAAAACCTAATTCATCAGAATGACAAACTTTCATTCTTCAAAGGAACATTTAGAAAATGAAAAGGCAAACCAAAGACTGGGAGGAAAAAAATGGAATGCATATATCTGGCAAAGAATATAGAGAGAGAACATGTGAAGACTCCTGCAAATCAATACTAAAGACAAACACCAAGGATAAAAATGGAATAGACACTGGACAAAAGAAGATATGGGAAGATCCAAAATAATATAGAATGATATAGACTGTTATTAGTCATTAGTGAAATACAAAGCAAAACCTCCAAAAGACACTACATCAAATCTGCAAGAATGGCTTGAAAAACTGACTATAGGGGGCACCTGGGTGGTTCAGTCAATTAAGCATCCAACTCTTGACTTCAAGTCAGGTCATCATCTCACAGTTTGTGGGTTCAACGCCGCATCAAGCTCTGTGCTGATAGCGAGAGCCTGCTTGGCGTTCTCTCTCCCTCTCTCTCTGACCCTCCACACCCTCAAAATAAATAAATGAACTTAAAAAAAAAAACCTGATAGTACCAAATGTCAGAGAGAACGTGTAATAACTCTCATCCATTGTTGATGAAAGTGTAAAATATTACAACCCTTTGAAAAACTATTTGGAAGTTTAATTTTTCTTTTAAATGAAACGTACCTTTACTATGATTCAGCGATTCTATTCCCATGCATCTACCCAGGAAGTATGATAATGTATGTCCCCTTAAAGGTTTATATTAGGGAAGTCAGAAGAGATATATACATCCTGGGAAAACCCAGAAACAACTAGAATGTTCATAAACACAGGGAATTAATAAGAACATTACAGGTCCATGTGATATAACACAATGTAATACTACTTAGCAATGAGAGGTACAAAGTATGAAAACATACGGCAGCACTAATAAATTTCAGAATTGCAGTGCTGAGACTTAAAAAGTCTTATTTTAAAAAGTACATGCTGTATAATTGAACTTAGATGAAGTTTACAATAGGCAAAATTAATCCCTGACATAGAAATCAGATCAATAAATGCTTCTGGTCAGGGAAGCAGATTGACTAAAGGGGCAAAAATGAAGTTGCTAGTATCGTGGAAACATTGTAAATCTTGACTCAGGTGATCGTTTGACAGGTATATACACTAGTAAAAGCTTAATAAACTCTGCACTTTAAAGGTGCACTTTCATGATATGTAAATTCAATTAAAAGTATTGGTAGTATATTTTTTTAAAAGGGTAGGAAGACATGATAAGAACTTTGAATAAATCTACATAGGGCTACATTTCTCAGCCCTCTGCCCAGACCCTCAAACCTCTGCACTAAAGTACACTTTAAGGAACATATGAGGGTAATTTTTGCGAGCCATTAGCCATTATTGGAGGTCAATTTCTTTTAATTCATTTCAACAAACATTTACTAAGTGTCTAAAAAAGACACTGAAGGATATTGGTGAGAGACAAAGGAAGATTCCTTATTATCAAATAACTTGTCTAATTGGCTTTGAAAGACTCCAGAGAGAACTATTTCAAAGGCAGTTTTAAAAATTTTTAAATGTTAACCAGGACAGGTTACAAAGTCATAATCATTATAGTGGTCTTTGTACCGAGTATAGTGTAAGATATAAGACAGGAGGAACTTACGAAATCAAGCATTATTAAAGAATAATAAAGATAGCCCCATAAGGAAAAATTAGTGGTGGAGATGGTTAAAAACTGAGCCTCTTACTTCTCTTTGAGTCCTCCTACAGTACAGCAGCTTGTCCAAAAACTTGTGGCTGTGATGACTTAAAATTTTTCAATTTTTTTTTATTTTTATGGTCATAACTAGTCAAGTAGATTCTGCGGGAAGATGGATTTGAACTTTCTAGGTAAACTCTATAGGTAAATGGGAATCTAAGTGTTTCCGTGCAGTGGATTTTGGTCTCTTATTTGCTTTTTATATAGTAAAGCAAAAAATATACGATGACAATAATAACAATACCTACAGAAAAGCGTAGTGGTGAAGAGGCTTGGAAGCCTGGCTCTCTCATTTACCAGCTGTGATCATTCATTTAGTTTCTTCCGTGCCTTAGCATCTCATCTGAAAATGGAAATAATCACAGTACCTACATCATAGGGTGTTTCTGAGAATGATATATGATACTCATGCCAACCACATGGAAATTCCCTAGGGCAATCATAAAGCCCTTTTGTGTACTGCCTAGCATTGGTGGCTATATACATACATATATATATATACATATATATATATATACATACATATATATATATATACATACATATATATATATAACTTATAATAATGTTCATTATTTCATTTCACTTTAATAATAATTATTATTTTAACCTCAGCACTATCTGTGATGTCTGGTACACCAAATATGTGTCTAATACATGAACACAATCTCACATCAAAAAAAAGAAATTGAAATTGTCAAGTGGCCTGACTTTTTTTTTTAAAGCAAACCAACACCTTTCAAAATAAACTCTGGGGATATAATTAAATGCTCCACAAATGACATGTAGATGAAAATGAAATAAAAAACAAAGGCATTTTGTGTGGTAAGAAAAAGGACAAAACTCTCATGCAAAATGGCCTGAATTGATCAGGAGGGATAATGGAACAGAAAGTTCTTTTTAAAAGCAAAATCAATACTTTGATGGAAAAAAGACTATAGCTCATTTTAAAGTGAGAAAATGGACAGATAAAATAAACTAGAACATATGTGATGGGGTTGGAAAGCAAATCGAGATTTGTCAAAGGAAGAAAATATCAGCAATTGAGTTTGTAATATAATAGCTTCCAATTTTTTCCCATACATCTTAATTTAGAGCAAAGTGACATAAGGAAATCAGCAGAATGCCAAAACAGTATAAGAAGACACAAGTAGCAATAGCAGGGATGTAAAAGAGAGACATGGCAGATGAGATTTGTTTCATGCCAGATAATCATGCCAGTTATTGATCTCGACTACCCGCCAATCAGTATCTTTTCTCTGTTTGCCAACTGCTTTCTGGATCCATGTGGGCATTCGCCCACATGCACGTGTACACACACACACACACACACACACACGAACACACACACTCTGGAATAGGATATGTGACCCTACTGCCTTGAAGGAAGAAGCCAGAACAGAGATGTGGAGACCACTCTGTACGACACGACTGTGAGAAGAACACCAAGTTGCCCGCACTGTGGAAATGTAGCTGTTCTGGAAGCTGTCAGGAGACTTCCCCCTGGCTTATCAGAGTTGAGAGCTGTGACCCACAGACATTGTCAAAGTACTTCTGGAGGCAGGAACAGTTAAGCAAACCTATGAAATGGTGTGTTGGTGAGCGGAAGCACACCATTGCCTCCTAAGTGTGGGATTCCAGGATAGAAAGGTCTACCTAGGAATGCCAGTCATGTCACTTATCAGGTGAATGACTGCTTTGAAAGTTCCCAACTTACTTTTTAATATATTTTTTAATGTTTATTTATTCTTGAGAGCGGGGGACAAAGCGTGAGCAGGGGAGGGGCAGAGAGAGAGGAAGACACAGAAACCAAAACAGGCTCCAGGCTCTGAACTGTCAGCACAGAGCCCGACACAGGACTCAAACCCATGACCCATGAGATCATGACCTGAGCTGAAGTCAGACAATTAACAGTTAACTGACTGAACGCCCCAGGTGCCCCTTTATTATTTTGCCCAAAGAATTCTACTATAGATTTTGTTGCTGTTTTTGTTTTTGGAACTTCTACCTTTTTGTTTTATTTTGTTTTAAATCACTGTGATGCCAAGTGCCCCTAAGGGAGAGGATACCAGAGAAAGCCTGGATGTGGAGAGGGAAGAAGGGAAAAGAGGAGGGACAAGAAAATGATTTCTGGCTATCTGAGGCCCACACAGCTGCCGGTGTCCAGGTTCAGCAAGGAAACTTCAGCAGCTGTGGACCTTTGAACACTTTGGAATGGTCACTACGTACTTTCCTTTACTTAATGCAAAGACAGCTGTTAATAACACTTTTTTTGTGGTTGAATATTACTTTTACATTAATCATTTTTTGTGACTCCTTCTCTCTCCTTCATTTCCACTCCCTTTTCAGAAGATGATCTGTTCTGTGCTCCTTATCTCAGAAAAGGAATGTAACGACACAAATCATAAAAAAACCTGGTAAGCTTTTTTTTAACTTGGAAATGTTTAAATATTTAGAGACCAGGGACTACACAGCCCTGTGGGGAAAACATGAGAGGGGCCAAAGGCCTTTCCACAAACCTATACTAAACCTCTCCCACCACTATTCAGGCTAAAGAAATACTTTCTTCAATCTTGGAAAGGGGTAGAAAAATGGAGAAGAGATCATGAAAGGTTTATGGGTCTAGGATTCTAGGAGGAAGTATGAGCCAGTAGAGGTTTAGGGGACTTTTATCCATTGAATTCAGAGTGTTTGTGATGGCGATATGAGAGTTATGAATGTGAATGACCAGGGTTGGCCCCCTGCCAGGGAGGAAGTCCTATACTTCTTGCCATCTCTGGGGTCTCTCTTCCCTTCCACTGAGTACTCTGACACAAAGTTCTTCTTTCATCCACCAAGCACACAACATTTTTATTACATTTCTGCTGTGGTCTGAGTGTTTGTGTCTTCTTGAAATTCATATGTTGAAATCCTAACTTCTATGGCGATGATGTTAGGAGGTAGGGCTTTAGGGAGCTGGTAAAGGTGATGAAGGTAGAACCCTCATTCATGTGATTCTTACATTATTATAATTATCTATTATCCTAAAAAAAGAGGCTCAAGAAACTCCTTTGCTCCTTCTACCACTGGAGGGCACTATGAAAGGACAGCCATCCAGGAAGCTGTTGCCACCAGGGAACAAACCTGCCAGCCCTTGATCTTGGACTTCCCAGCCTCCACAACTATGGGAAATGATTTCCTATTGCGTATAATACACTCAGTCCATGGTATTATTCTGTTATGGCAGCCCAAATGAGTTGACATCTTCTAATGATTATTGTGGATGATTTTATAGAAGAGAGTTCATTTTTATGATATAATTTAAAATGAATCTTCATATCTATAAAAAGAAATAATGATAGATTTTAAATGACTTTGGGGGTCACCTACAACTATATACTATTGAGACATACGTCCTTCAGTTGAGTTTGGGATGTAAGTTGAGCCTGTATTTATAAGTTTATCACTAGGTAATTCTGAGGTTGTTGGTGTTATGATTTTTGTAGTAATGATTCTAGTTAAAATTCACCACATGTTAATGATGTACCAGGCACTGTGAATAGCAGTTTAATAGTATTAATTTATTTAATTTTCACAATAATCCTGTGAGTTAATAACTGTATGAAACCCCTTTAGACTATTGAATTGACTCAGATAAATTAAGGAACTTTCCCAGAGTCATGCAAAAAGCATATGGCAAGATTTAAAACCAGTTTTGTCTCTACATCATACTATTTTTTCTAAATCATTATATGATTCTGTTCTGCCTCATTGATTTAAGGAAACACATGCACACACACGCAGAATGTTTTTTAATTAACAGACTACAAAAATCTTCCATGAGATAATTCTAATTTTCTGGGACATGTTGATGATATAGAAACAGTTTGTAGATATTGTTTAGAAAGTAATTAGTCTGATAGAATTAGCCTTATAAACCTCAGTTGATTGACTATAAAAATATTTTCCACTTCACACCTTGGGTGATTTGGGGGAAATCAATGTAAACATTATTTCACTGACCATACTTATCTAAATTATAACTTTTACCCTGGAAATTATTTTATGTATGTTAAAAAATGATAATATCCAAAATGATTAAGTATTCTACTTAATAATTCTCTAATCATTAATGAAATCCTGCTGCCATAAAATTTTGGAGTAAAGTCTTTTATAGGTTTTTGCTACTATGTTTGTCACTTGGACAAAAATAAGAAGAATTGAGCTCATTTTATATCTATGATGCTTACTTCAGTAATAAACTATGGAACTATCAAACGTCTAGCTAACTTCTCTGTTTTCAAGTTTCCACAACTCGCCAATTGAGAGATAGTATTGCTACAGCCCTTTGTAGCTCAAATGATATGTAACACTTATGTTTTATTATTCATCAGGTATCTCTGAGTAGCATTCTTATTGGCTAAAAAGATAGCAATGACCTATTGATAGAATGATGCTTTTCTTAGTGCTTTCTTGAGAACCTCGAAGTGAACTCATGTGAAACTGCACAAAAGCAGAATGACGTTCTCTTTTGTAAATATCCTACCAGTACAAATAAAAAGGCAACTCCAAAGAGCATAAGTGAATTATTTGAATCTCTGGCTCAAGCTACATAAGAGCTATTGGGATTATTATTGAGATAATTTCGTTCACTGTGCACAACTTTCAGGAGTAATAAGTTACTAACGGCTGCCAATGTATGATCAGCTTTTTCCTGCAAATATAGAACTGCTGTACTTGGGAAAATAGCCTAATGCAACCATCAGTGATACAATCAATTCTCTGTTGTATATTTTGTTAGAAGACTTTATCATTTCACTCAGATATTAGGTGAGAATAAATCCCCAACAACCATTATCAACTGTGGTAAGGCTCTGTAAGAGCCAATGGAGACAAACTGATTATATGGGTACCTGGAAGGCTCAGTTGGTTATGCGTCTGCCCCTTGATTTTGGTGGCCAGATCATGATCTCACAATCATAAGCTTGAACCCCATATCAGGTCCTGTGCTGGGCATGAAGCCTGCTTAAAGTTCTCTCTTTCCTTTAACCCCCGCCCCTCCCCCTTTTCTAAAAATAAATAAATCAATCTATTTTTTAAAATATACATTTATTCAAAAGGTGTCAAATCCCTTAAGGGAAACATATGAAGTGTTATAGTAGTAGTTAATAATGGGTTAAAAGAAAGAACCAAGCACCCCTGAGATATAATGAGATCATAGGTCTCTCTCTCTCTCTTATTTTTAGTAGAAGCACTCTATTTATCATGCCCAGAAATCACAGGAATATAATGCTTGGGATATTTTGACAAAGGAAACATTATCTTTAAAAGTACAGACAATAGACAGCAACTTCCTCAAATTGATAATTAATATCTACACAAAATCAACAGTTAACATAATACTTAATGGTGAGAAACTCAAAAGTTTTTGTCTTAGATCAGGAACGAAACAAAAATGTTCCTTCTAACCACTATTTTCCAACACTGTACTGGAAGTTTCTGTTATAATAAGAAAATAAAATTAATTATAAGTATACATGTTGGTAAGGAAGAAATAAAACTCTTTGTTCAAAGATGACACTGACTATCTGTGTAGAAAATCTGTAAGAGTCAACAACAACAACAAAATCCTAGAATTAATAACATATTACAGCAAGGTTATAGGATACAAGGTTAATATACAAGTTAAAAACACAGTATCATTTACATTAGAACACTCAAAAATAAAATATCTAGATATAAATCTAACAAAATATGTACAAAATGTATATGAAGAAAGCAACATGACCCTCATGAATAAAAGGAAATAAGAAAATAAGAAATAAGGAGATAGAAGTGATATCAGAGACATGATTGAACAAGACATTCTCATTCATGTCCCTGTCCCAATAACAATAATTTGGCACCTAGTCACAGATAACAGTACCTCTGTGGGAGCTGTGGGATTCAGCAACATTTGCGAAGGGACATAGGAGAACTCGTACCCACCCATGTATTTAGTAATTGGCATATAGACCTTGATCTGGCTATGGACCATGGAGGGTCTATGAACTAGCTTTAGCCCCACTCAGCTATAGTCCAGCGGCCCCTGGAAAACCCTGTCTTAGACAATCTCATATGGACATGAGACTCTTTGTAGAAGTCCAGGTTTCCAATGGAAAAGTTCTAGCACAGTGTCGGAACAACAATGTTTGAGTTTGGATGCACTGGAAAGAGTAAGAGGAAACATACGACTTTACCCACATCAATTCTCCTCCAAGGTGGCACATCAGGGCCAAGAAGGATCTTGTTGGTCTGTAATTTTTTCCACTTAAATACCTCACTTTCAATAATGGTTAACTCATCTATACAGAAAATCAATAAGGAAATGTTTGACTTAAATTACACTTTAGTCTAAATTTACCTAACAGATGTAAACAGAGCATTCCATCCAGCAGAAGCAGAATACACATTCTTCTCAAATACACATGAGACACTCTCCAGGATAAATTGTATGATAGTTCACAAAACAAGTCTTAGCAAATTTAAGAAGACTGAAATCATACTAAGGATACTCTCCAACCACAATTGTATAAAACTAGAAATCAATAACAAAAGGAAACCTGGAAGACTCCAAATATATGAAAATTAAATGACATACTCCTGAGCAAGCAATGTATAAAATAAAAAGGGAAATTAAAAGTATAAAAAATATATTAAGAGAAATGAAAAGGGAAGTTGAAAATCACAAAACCTATAAAGATGCAGCAAAAGCAGTTCTTAAAGGAAATTTTATCATAATAAATGTCTACATCAAGAAACAGTAAAGATCTCAAATAAAGAACCCAACTTTTCACCATAAAAAAAAAAAACAGAGAAACAGAACAAACTAAGCCCAATTTAGAAGAAATAACAAAGATCACAGAAAAAATAAAGACCAGACAAATTTAAATCAATGAAACTAAAAGTTGGTATTATTAAAAGATTTAAAAAACAAACTTTAGCTGTAATACTTAATAAAAGAGAGAAAACTCAAATAAAATTAAAAATGAAAGAGGAATTACAACCAATACCACAGAAATGCAACAATCATAAGAGACTACTATGAACAATTATATGCCAGCAAATTGGATAAATCAGAAGGAATGTATAAATTCCTAGACTCATAACCCAACCAAGTCTGAATCGTGAAAAAGTAGCAAATCTGAACAGACCAATAATGCCTAAGGGAACTGAATCATAACCCACCTCCCCACCCCCAAAAACCCTAATAAGGAAAAGCCCAGGACCAGATGGCTTCACCAGGGAATTCTTCTAAACATTTAAGGAATTAACACCAGTTCTCAAACTTATCCAAAAAATTAAGAGGAGTGAACACTCCCAAACTCATTAATAAAGGCAGCAGCATCTTGATATCAAGATGAGATACCAAAGTCAGGTGAGGACACCAAAAAAAAAAGAAAACTATAGGACAGTATACTTGATGAATATAATTTTCAACAAAATGTTAACCAATTAAGTTCAACAGTATAAAAAAGATCATATTCTATGATCAAATAGGATGTATTTCTGGGATTTAAGGATTATTTGACACAGGCAAATCAATAAATGTGATACACCACATTAGTAGAATAAAAGTTATCTTTCCTATCATATCAATCTTTCATATCATATCAATCATAATCATATATTATCTCGATGTAGACAATGCATTTGACAAAATTCAACCTACTCTCATAAAAATACTTTCAACAAATTGAGGTGAGAAGGAATGCATTTCAATGTAATAAAGGCCACATATGACAACTTCATAACTAACATCATACTTAACAGTGAAATGTTGATTATTTTTTCTCTAAGATAAGGAAAATGGCAACATAATACTGGAAGTTCAAGTCAAAACAATTAATCAGACAAGAAGAAGAATAAAAGGAAACCAATTATAAAGGAAGAAGTAAAATTCTCTTTGTTCATAGATGATATAATCTTATGCATAGAAATCCTAAAGACTCCACCAAAAAACCTGTTATAACTGTAAATTCAGTAAAGATGTAGGATTCAAAATGAACATGCAAAACTCAGTTGCATTCTTACATACAAACAGTAAAATATCTGAGAAACAAAAATGAAAACAATTCTACTTACAATGGCATCAAATAAAATGCCTAGGAATAAATTTAACCATGGAGATGAAAGATCTGTACATTGAAACTATAAGACTTTGACAAAAAAAATTGAAGAATACAAAAATAAATGGAAAGTTCTCCTGTCTTCATGAATTGGAAGAAGCAATGTTGTTAAAATATCTGTATATCCCAAGTTATCTAGAGACTCAATGCAATTCTTTTCTTTTAAAATTTTTAATGTTTATTTTTGAGAGAGAGAAAGACAGAGAGACAGAGTATGAGTAGAGGAGAGGCAGAGAGAGAGAGAGAGAGAGAGAGAGAGAAGCTGAAGGAGACTCCAGGCTCTGAGCTATCAGCACAGAGCCCGATGCAGGCTCAAACCCATGGACCATGAGGTTATGACCTGAGCTGAAGCCAGCTCTTAATCGACTGAGCCATCCAGGTGCCCCAGATTCAATGCAATTCTTAACCAAAAATTCCAATGGCATTTATCACAGAAAGAGAAAAAAAAATTCTAAATATTTGTATGGAACCACAAAAGACCCTGAATAGCCAAAGTAATAATGAAAGTAGAAAAAAGTTGGAGGCATCACACTTTCTCATTTCAAACAATATTACAAAACTATATGCTTTGAAAACCTATGGTACTGGCATAAAAACAGACACATAGACCAATGGAACAGAATGAAGAGCTGAAAAAAAACCCCTCTTATAGAAAGCCAATAAATATGTAATAAGAGAGGCAAGGATACGCAATGGCAAAGAATGATCCCCTCTGTCAATGGTGTAGGAAAAATGATAATCGTATGCAAAAAAAATGAAACTGAACTCTTACATTACACCACTCAAGTTAATTTGAAATGGATTCCAGACTTAAATATAAGACTTGAAACTACAAAACTTGTAGAATAAAAGGGTAAAAGTATCTTGACGTTAGTATTGGCCATGATTTTTTGGATATGACACAAAAACAAAGGCAACAAAAGCAAAAATAAATGAGACTACATCAAAATAAAAAGCAAAAGAAACAACCAACAAAATAAAAACAAACAAACGACAAATGGGAGAAAATATTTGAAAATCATGTCTCTGGTAAGGGTTTAATATAAAAAAATATATAAGGAACTCGTACAACTTAAGAGAAAATAAAAACAATTTGGTTTAAGAATGCCAGAGGGACTGAATAGTCTTTCTTCCAAAGTATCTATATAAATTTTCCACAGATTTGAAAAGATTCTCAATATCATTGATCATTAGAGAAATGCAACTCAAAACCATATTATCACCCAGATGTTAGAATGGCTAGTACCAAAAAGGCAAGAGATAAATTTTGGCAAGTATGTGGTGAAAAGGTAACCCTTATGCACCACTGGTAGGAAGGTAAATGTTTACAACCATTATGAAGTATGGAGATTACTCAAAAAATTAAAAATAGAAGTATCTCATGATCTCACATCGCAGCTAAGAGTTCTAAACCCTAGTTCCGATGTTTGTGTGTAGTGGGGGCTAGTTTGCAACAAGCAGTTCTTCCTTACCAGGGGGATGCCCTATTATTCAATTGAATTCTGACACTTTCTACCAGGAGTTAGCATTAGATTTCACTGTTTCAGGCTCAGTCTATGGCTGCTCTCTACTTCACATACCAATTGTAAGCCAAGGTTTCACCCGTGTTTCAAACAAATGGGCTACAGATCGAAGGTTCCCACAACTCCCTCCCTCACCGGGTTCAATTAATTTGCTAAAACAGCCCACAGAACTCAGGAAATCCACAGATTACCAGTTTATTACAAAGGATATTAAAGGATACAAATCAATAGCCAGATGAAGAAATACTTAGGGCAAAGTCCTGAACAAAGGAGTTTTTGCCTTGCAGAGTTTGGGGCCTGGCATGCTGGCATGTGTAATCTTCTGGTTCCTCAATCCTGAGCACCCTCCTTTAAGGTTTTTATGAGGCTTAATTACATAGGCATGATCGATTAAATCATTGGCCATTGGTGACTGATTTAACCTCCAGCCATTCTTCCCTCTCAGAAATCAGGGTATAGAACTGAAAGTCTCTCTTCAAGCCTGGTTCCCCTGGCGGCAAATGTCATCTTTAAGGCATTTCCAAAAGTCATCTATCTCATTAACATAAGCTGATTTGTGGTTGAAGGGTGCTTGTTATGGATAATAAGATACCCATTTCACTTTTATGGCTTGAAAGCATGTTCAGGAACTGATGACAAGAGACTAAATATTACAGCAAAAGATGCTCCCATTGCTCGTATAGGCTCAGGATATTTCAAGGGTTTGGGGAGACGTGAGTTGGGAATGGTGGATGAAGACCACATATATATCTGAGACATATATTATGCTCATCTGAATGGCCTGTACATAGATGTTTATAGCAACTTACCATTAACACACTTAGAAACAACCAAGATGCTCTTCACTAGGTGAACGAATAAAAAACCATGGTAAATCCAGACAATGGGATACAATTCAGCACTAAAGCAAACAAACAAAAACAAACAAACAAACAAAAACTATCAAGACATGTAATGTTATGGAGGAAAGTTAAATGCATACTCCTAGGTGAAAGAAGCCAATCTAAAAAGGCGACAGACCATATGATTCCAACTATATGACATTCTGGAAAAGACAATATGGAGATAGCAAAAAAGATAACTAGTTGCCAGAAATTATGGGGGAGAAAAGAATGCATAGGTAAGGTATAGAGGATTTTAAGGATCATGAAACTACTCTGTATGATGCTATAATGGTGGATGCATGTCATTATACCTTTGTCATTCAAATCCATAGAATGTACAACACCAAGCGTGAACTCTATCTAGTGTGAACTATGGACTCTGAGTGATCGTGATGCCACAATGTAGGCTCATCAATTGTAATAAATGTACAGTCTGGTGAGGGATGTTGATAATTAGGTTGGTGTGTGTGTGTGTGTGTGTGTGAGTAGTGGTTATATGGGAGATCTCTATACTTTGTGCTCTATTTACTATAAAACTAAACTCTTTAAAAATTAATACTATTAATTTTTTTAAAAATTTAAGTAAGGTTAAGAAATCAGGAGAAACATTGTGATGTTTGTATTGTACTGTACAGGTGGGTAGGAAGTCTCCCTCCACTTGATAGCGAAGTGTTAGAGGCAGAGATTAATGAGTCAAAGCTAATTAAAGAAGTAATTGCTTCTGGGGATATACCGTAGGTAGGGAGGTAACTGTTTTGGATGCTAAAAATATCATAGCTTAATAAAATAAAATTGCACAACTGAAAGGTAAGTAGAACAATAAAATGCCAAACATATTAAAATGTACTCTGTTTATTAGAAAAATAAATTGTATTCTGGAGTTCAATAAAAACCTAATTAAGGATTTTGGCTGGGCTTCACTGTTGTTGCAACTATTGTTACTTATTAATTGTTCTCTGGGGTCCAAAGATCTCTTTACAGCTGGGGATATCTGAGACCCTAAATTTCCTAGAGCAAGAGTAATTGGAATAAGGTTTAAAAATTTTTCGAAAATATCCAAAACACTCATGAAAATTGTACCTCTATTCAAGTGCCGGCTGCACAGACTAATTAAAGCATTGGTTCCTTTGCTTTGGGGGTTGGCTAGCTCAGGTATTTGTTATTTGTCTTCTATTAATAAAAAGGAGAAACAAATTAAGTATTCCCTGAACAACACAGTTTGGCAGTCAAGATTTTTCTAAACATGGGATTCATTCATGAGTGGGCATAACCAAGGGAGTATTAAATGGTGGGAATCCTTTAAAATTCTCTTAAAGCTCCTGGTTCAAATTCTATGTCACCCAGATCCTTCCAGCCACTTCTCATCCTGTTGGTTTCCTAGATGCTACATTGTCTTGTTCACACAAGTGAAATTTCAGTGAAGGATGATTAAATAGTGAGTAATTTACATTAAGCAAATGCTATCAAGATGATTACCCTGTTTTATAGGTGTACTTTTAGTTCTAAATTATTTGGACTGCTTATTCAAGCCATCTAACATTTTACTGTATAAAGGTGTGGTTCTGTGAACAGGTTTATGTAAGTTTACCATGGACAGAAATATTTGATCACTTCCTAACAAAGTATTCAGAAGTTCTCATTGATTTTACTAAAAATTTTTTTAACATTTATTTTTTGAGGGAGAGACAGAGTGTGAGCAGGGAAGGGGCAGAGAGAGAGAGAGGGAGACACAGAATCTGAAACGGGCTCCAGGCACTGAGCTGAACACTCACGGGGCTCGAACTCATGAACAATTAGATCATGACCTGAGCCGAAGTCAGATGCTTGAATGACTGAGCCACCTAGCTGCCCCATCTCATTGATTTTATTTTAGATATAACCTGAGTACTTCCTCCAGAGGCTGGGCATACTTACCAAACAACAGCACCAAAACAGACAAACAAAAAACACCAAACAGAAAACCCTTGTCCTTAGTAAAGATCTTAAATTAACACTTTGCACTCTATCAGTGTCTTATGTCTTTACCAGAAGAAGGACTGACACTAAAGAAAACAAAATAAAACAACAATTACATTATATCATGGTCAACTGATTCTCATAAAAATTATTGTATAGAGTCCAAAGCATTTTCACAATGCTTCATCTCATTGTTTCTCTATAGGTAGTAGAGACACTTTTATTCTGATCTTGATATTCCCACAGCTCTGAACTTGACATATCTGTCTGCCATTACTTCATCTGGTCTGTGACTCTTAATCAGAAGGTTCATTAACTGATGATTAAGTTGATAAACATTGATTCATCCTGTTACTTTATTAAGCTCGCCCGCCTGTCCACAGAGATTTATTTTCTACCATGTCCCTATTCACCTGTAAAATCTCTGGTCTCCAGCTTCAAAAAGTGCTTTGTAAGTTTTACATACATTTCATTGTTCTATTTTTTTTTCACCCATCCAAAAGACCTGATAGAGTTTTCTTTTCTTTTCTTTTTTTTCTTTTTACAACAGAACAACAGCAACTTCACACTGAGATCTTTCTTTTTAATTTGCAGTAGCTCCTTCAAAAAGGAGGTGTTTTCCCCACATCATTTCTTTTCCAGGGGAGGACAAGGTTCATTTTGTTCAACTGCAATTCTTTGGTGTAAGTTTCCTCAGTGGTTCTGTGTCAGGGAAGAAAAATAATCCAGAGCGTGTATCACATCACAATTTACAGCTCAGTTTGTGGATCAAAATATGGTCTTTTACAGCAAATGCTAAATTGGAAAAATTCAATTTTCTGATTGACAAACCAAAGAATTCCAGATGTTCCCCAATGAGAAAGAAACTGGGCCATCAAATATGAAGTTAAAAAATTGCTACCTTTTCCCTCTTTGCAAAACTCTTTGCTGTAGAACTCTGTTATTGAAAAGAAGAGCTTATGTAGATTCCTGTGTGATTCAGCTTTCCTACCTCTCAGTTATGAGAATTTTCTTGTTTTTATTTAAGGTTTATGAAAAATGAATGACATGCTATGATTATCAGAGAAAATACATGTAAACAAGATATCCTAATCTTGGTTAGAAGAATCACCAATGAAATGGGAGGTTGAAATATCATAGCTGCTTATTTATTTGTTTATTGTTTGTATGACTTTTTTTCAGCTTTGAGATATAATTGATATAAAACACTAGTAAGTTTAAGGTATTGATGTGATCCTTTGATATGTGTATGTATTGAGAAATTTTTGCCACAATAAGGTTAGTTAACACATTCTTTACCTCACATAATTATAATTTTGTTGTTGCTTTTAAGAGGAGAATATTAAAGCTGTATTCTCATAGCCATTTGCCCATAGCTTTTTATTATTTTATTTTATTTATTTATTTATTTATTTATTTATATTTTATTTGAGACAGAGAGAGAGCACAAGAGCGTGGAAAAGGGATACAGGGATAGGGAGAGGGAGAGAGAGAGAGAGAGAGAGAGAGAGAGAAAGAGAGAGAGAGAGAATCATAAGCAGGCTCCATGCTCAGTGCGGAACCCAATGCAGGACTCCATCCCACCTCCCTGGGATCCTGACCTGAGCCAAAAGCAAGAGTCTGTCACGCAACAGACTGAGCCACCAGGCATGGCTTTTTAAACAAAAGAGTAAGTGCTCATTTGGGCAGCACATATACTAAACTTGGAATGATACAGAGAAGATTAGCAAGGTTCCTGCACAAGGATGACACACAAATTCATGAAATATTCCATATTTGTAAGCATTGGGTATGTATGGAAGTGTTGAGTCACTCCATTATGTACCTGAAACTACGACAACACTTATGTTGTCTGTTATGTACTGTTACTTATATGTACTGTTACTTCTATGTTTAGTAATGTTAACCATACTGAAATTTTAAATTAAATTAAAATAAATTTTAAAAGATAAGCAAGAAAATAAATCACAAGGGCATGGTCACTTCCAGGATCTACAATAAGATGAAAATCTCTCTGCAGGTGGAACAATGGAGAAGGATATTTAAAGCAGCAGAGAGAGAGAGATGAATTCTAACAGGTATGCAAGAAAAATGAATAAAACAGGATGAGGGGTGATGCAAAGGACTGAAGACACAGGAGAAAGAATGAGGCATTAAATTTAATCCAACCCGGGGCACCTGGGTGGCTGAGTCAGTTAAGCATTCGACTCCTGATTTCACCTCAGGTTATGATCTCGAGGTTCATGAGATTGAGCCCTGCGTTGAGCTCTGTGATGGGAGCAGAGCCTGCTTGGGATTCCCTCTCCCTCTCTCTCTCTGCTCCTCTCACAGATTCTCTGTTTCCTCAAAATGAATGAATCAATGAATGATTCACCCCAAATAAGGAATCTCACTAGCCTTTTCCTGCTCATTCTCAAACAAAACAACTTCAGATTAGAGCCTTGGATATTATCTTTGGAATAAATGAGGGCTACACTATCCCAAGTTTGACTAGAAAGAATTCAGTTTTAGTTGTTTTCATATACTTTACAAAAAATAGATGTGGTGGAGCTCTGCAAGTTTTAGCAATCGCCTAATAAGTTCCCTAGCCTATTTCAAATTCAATATACAGTATTTCTGGAAAGTATTAAGTATGATAATTATACTGCCCATATATTCCTCTTTAATGTTTGCAATAACTGAAAGAAAATTAATGCAAGAGAAGAAATATAGATAATAGTACTTTTCTTCTTAAGACATATCTAAGAGTTATTCTGGGCACCAGCTATAAATTATTGTACCCATTTAAAGTGTTATAAAAATAAAAACTAGTGGGTAGTGAATGGAGATTTGTGCCACACAGACTGTACTGCAGAAATAACTAGCTTCTTACAACGGGAACATTCCCATTTACACAAAATAATTTCAAGTTATTTTTTTTTTCTTTATTTGACACCACAATGTTGTCATGACCTTCATCCACCCTGTGAGTTTTGGTAATATTTTCATTTATATCTTCTCTCCATGGGGATAAATGGTTCTAACCTTGAAATCTCAGTTTCTATGTGAAAAATAACTTTATAAATACTTCAAACACTTACATTTTCAGCAACAAATGTTCCAGTATGAATACAAAACAGCATTTCTGTCAAACACAGCAATACATAACTTGAACTCAGAAGACAGGAGTCCCTCCACACACACAGTTCACTGTCAATTCTCAGAAATAGTTTACATATTCTTCAGTGGCATTATGATTATATATTTCTTCTTAGGCCGTGACTGACTTGGGGTTCCCACAGAGCTGCCCATTGGCAGCTCGAAGCATTTGTTGATTAGGCTATAACCTTGATATACTTATAATCATCAATATTAATTACACATTTAAAAAGCTATTAATTTTATCCATTGATATATTAATTTCACAAACATTCTTTGAACAGCTGTTATTTTCCAGGCCCAGGAGATATAAAAATAAATTTTTCCTGATATCCTTTGGCTTTAAAGGATTCACATTCAAGTAAGAAAAACAAACATGTGAAAATATATTTTAATCAAAACAACTCTGCTGTGACAGTTTGTTATTAGGACTATGGTGGATGCATGTACGTGCATGTGTGTGCATGTGTGTGTGTGTGTATATGTTGCCGCAATGTAAGTGCATTCTTAGTTTGGATTACCCCCAAAGCACACGCGAAGCAGGGATTGAGTTTCAGTCATTATTGAGGTGATCACATGAAGTCCTCTGAAGGATTGGCTTGTACAAAAACTATCTTCAGGGGCCTCTAGGGAAGGACGAAAGCAGTGGTTCTCGAGATTTAGGGTGCTCCGCCATCCCTGGGGTGTGTGATAGAGGGCTGTTACCTCCACACCCGGGGCTTCTCATTCAGTAGATTCACAAAGGAATACAAGGACTCGCATTTTCAAATTCCTACTTGATACTGCGGGTCTCCAGACTGCAGTTTAAGGACCACTGAGGTGGCAGGTCTGAGCAAGGCATAATAGCATATGCCATGAGCACATATATTCAAATATTTTTGATGTGCTTGTTCTTACCCAAACATCACGGTTTCCTCGTGCTTTGAGCCATGTTTTGAATCAATGACTGAGCTTCTATGACTTTCAATCACACATGAGCCTGGAAAGCTTTGCCCCCTCATTAACTAGTTATTAACCAGCTAGAAAATATTTGACAGGCACCCTGCACCATTTTATCCTATTTTATATTTTCTGGGAGGCCTGTAGCTATAAACTAAATGTCCATCTTTGGTTTGAAAGGAGCAGGGTGCCAAGGTTGCATCTATTGTACGAAAAATGACTTCTTGGATAATTCATGTGAACTAGCTTTCGGCTGCTTATCTAGATCAGGGCACACAAGGATTGGAAGTGTGTGCGTGTGTGTGTGTGTGTGCATGTGTATTAATGATATGCGCATGTACAGCAGGAACAACTATTTTCTGTTCATAAATATTTGATAAAATTCTTCCAAGCATGAAATCGGAATTTTCTGTGCACCAAGCAATGTATTTCCGTGAGGTTCATGGAGCTGAGATAAAAACAGAAGTCTCGTAAAACAGTTTGGCAAAAATAACTACATATATACCTTATTGCCTTTGAATAAAGAACATTTTGTGTAGAAAGCTTTTCACTCTGGTCCTTGCCTGTGACTACACTACAGGTAAAAAAAAAATGCCATTTATGGAGGGACATTTTTAAAATAAAATGAGTGTTTGTACCTAAGTGGGGAGCATAGTAACAAAGAAATGTATTTAACTGCTGAATGCTATTTGTTTCCACAGAACACACATGCAATTTTCTATTCCGAGTGCACATTTAAATCCACATAAAAAGGGCACTTTATTTTCCAAGGACACTGAGTGGAATAATGCAAACTGACTAAAAAGAAATGAACTCTACTTCTGCATGTACTCTGGGCCTTCAAAGGGGTCAGAATTAGGAAAGCTAAGTAGATAATATCAGCTGCATAATCTGTTCATTCTAATGTATAATTTTAAATGTTAAGGGGTCTGAAATAACTATACTCTCGCCTATTTAATTATCTCAATAAAAGACACACAGGAACAACATATAATCAAACATTTGAGCAAGATATTTAGAGTCTCTTGACTCAAAGCATCAATGTGCTGTATCTCTTAAAGTCCATAGGCTAATAAGCTAAAAAATAAAATGAATTTTCTCATATTATAAGCTGTATTTAAATAGTGCAGCTTAAATATCTAGTCTGAAAAAAAATAATTACATTCTTCTTTGGGTCAATATATCTATATATATTAAATAAAACTTTCCCCTCCAAACCTTATTTAGAATCTCTTTCTTGCTTATTATGTGGCTGAACCCCTTTCTTTTTTGCAGAAACTCCAGTTATTCCCCAAGCTTGAGTTTTCCTCCATTTGTTATTTTTCAATTCAATCATGTGCTTCAGAACTGGTGTTCTTTAAGAGAAGACTTGGGGTGCCTGGGTGGCTCAGTTGATTGTCTGTCATGATCTTGTGGTTTGTGAGTTTAAGTCCCATGTCAGGCTCTGCACTGACAGCCTGGAGCCTGCTTCGGATTCTGTGTCTCCTTCTCTCTCTCTGCCCCTCTACCACTTGTGCTCCATCTCTCTCTCTGTCTCTCAAAAATAAATAGGGGCGCCTGGGTGGCTCAGTCAGTTAAGCCTCCAACTTCAGCTCAGGTCAGATCTCACATTCCTGGGTTCGAGCCCCACATCAGGTTCTGTGCTGACAGCTAGCTCAGAGCCTGGAACCTGCTTCTGGTTCTGTGTCTCCTTCTCTCTCTGCTCCTCCCCCTCTCATGCTCTGTCTCTCTCGGTATCAAAAATAAGTAAAACATCAAAAAAAAGTTTAAAAAAATAAAAAATAATAAATAAATTTAAAGAAAATTTTTAAAAAGAGAAGACTTTGTGATCTGCCATACCTCTGCTGCTTTTACCAGGATTCAATTCAAGCCAGGTTTTTAAAAGCCAGATACATAGAAAACTTCGCTGGTCCCTCATTTACTATTGGGAGCTAATAGCCAGAAAAGGGGAGGATGTGCCAAGGAGGCAAAAATATCATTTAACACATTCATTCAGCAATTACCAAGCTCCATGAGGCACCTGGGTGGCTCAGTCTGCTAAGCATCCAACTCTTGGTTTTGGTTCAGGTCATGATCTCAGTTTCATGAATTTGATCCCCACGTTGGGCTCTGTGCTTGCAGTGCAGAGCCTGCTTGGGATTCTCTTTCTCCCTCACTCTCTGTTCTTCCCCCACTTGCACTCTCTCTGTCTCGCTCAAAATAAGTAAATAAAATTTAAAAAAAATCACCAAGCTCCTGCTCTGATTTACTATAAAGTGTCTTCAGTGTGTGACAGCAGCACCTTGAGTTTGCTATTTCCTGATAGTATGTTCACTAATGTGATCACGCCTGTTCAGACTCCTCCTGCTCTCCAAACATGACTTTTCCATGCACCACACATCCACTGCCAACTTGTTTAATGTAACAAAAGGCAGCTCCAACTTCAAGACCCATTGTCAGTGTCCTTTTCTTTAGGAAATCTTATCTACTTCCCAATAGGAGTCATTCCCTACTATGCTCAGTCAACATTGTTTATAGATTTAAATCTATATTATAGTACTTACCACTTTGATTAAAGTTCATAGCACCTGTGCCTACTACTCTGCAAAGTCTAAAACTGTGGGGGGGGGGGAATACTAGAAAATGATGTCTCTTTTTCATTAGCTAACAGGTTATGAAGCATTTTCATGGATTGCCATCTTTGTAGTTCAGTTCTGCTTGGTTCAACCAATATTTATTGAGTACCTACTGTTGTCCTAAGAATTGAAATAATCCTCAAGAACTCAAAGATGGATTAATACTGAGCATTTAAGAGTGACAGGTGTGTATATAGGCTATTTCATATGCTGGAAATATGTTACTTTTCTGAGTGACACAAGAAGGTAGGGTAGACTCTGGATTGGAAAAGGGAGGGTCTTTATCAAGTCTACATGTCAGGAGGCATAGGGAAGAAAAGAAGTCACTCTTGATCAAGTATGAGAGTAAGCCTGTTCCCAGGAAGTGTGTGTGTACTAAAAGATCTGTGTGCAAAGATTTCATGAAGATCTTATAGCTAAAGATAAACATTACTCAGTGATAAACAACTGCCTGGTCAGTAAATTCATAGAAGTCCTAAGCCACTGTAATGCTTTAATCCAGTGGAGAGAAATCATAATAGGTAGCCATTTTGCCAGATTTTAAGAACAATGGCCGATTGAGGCCAGTTTAGTTCAGCCTTTATTGGTGGTCAGACCACCTCTACACCTGACAGCAGAGTTAAAAATCTTTCAGGACAGGAGCATCTGGGTGGCTCAGTTGGTTAGGCATCTGACTTCAGCTCAGGTCATGATTTCACAGTTCACAAGTTCGAGTCCTGTATTGGGTTGTGTGCTGACAGCTCAGAGCCTGGAACCTGCCTTGGTTTCTGTGTCTCCTTCTCTCTCTCTCTCTCTCTCTCTCTCTCTCTCTCTCTCAAACATAAATAAACATTAAAAAAATTTTAAAGTCTTTCAGGACAAACCTATTCTTTGCTCTATTTTCCAGTGCTATTTTCTCATCATAGGAGTGATTAAGTCTAGCCATTTGGATTGACTAAGTATCTTGTAGCTTGTATATTACAAAGCCTTGTGATAGCAAAAGACAGAGTAAAAATCATTTAATTTGAATTGGGAAACATTTTTTAATGTTTATTTATTTTTGAGAGAGAGAGGAGAGCGGGAGAGGAGCAGAGTAAGAGAGAGACACAGAATCCAAAGCAGGTTCTAATCTCTGAGCAGTTAGGACAGAGCCCAATGGGGGACTTGAACCCATGAACCACGAGATCATGACCTGAGCCAAAGCTGGATGCTTAAATGACTGAGCTTCCAGAGTCCAGTGCCAACAGGTCCATGGCTCCCTGAAGGAGGACGGTGTCAGTGAAAAGGAATGAGAGAGCCTTGGCTTCTTTCTGCTCACCAGTTAGGCATCTCTGCACTGACCAGAGAACCAGCTTTATTTATTGAAAAAAATGTATGTGGTGCAAAACAGGAGTGGCAATTGCCTTAGACAATGATTTCTGATGACAAATTCTTTGGTATGTAAAAATTTCCCAGAACATAGATTGGTAGAAGACTCATGCATAACCTTTATCAATAGTGATTGAAGTAGGTGACTAGATGCTTATCACATGGGGAAGGAAGGTATCTTTAGCATTCAAATACAAGGCAATGTTTTTAGCAAAGGCAAGAATTAGTTCTTTGTGAGCAGGGGTCAAGAGCCTGTTTTCTTAAGGGGAAGTAAAACAGGTTTCTTGGAAAATGTAATATTTGCTCCTATAATCACAAAAGAAGAAACCCCTATAAGTTTTTTTTTCCATAAGGTACAATTCACATATTTTTAGCATAAGAAGGCAAGTCACTCCTGGTATCAGTCAGTCAGGCGCCTTGGGGGTCAGTGCTCAAGTAGAAATTGAGTGGGGGTTGAGTGGGTATAGATGCCCCCAGTCACCATCTGACCAGTGGGAGGCTTTGCAAACCCACCATGCCTCACAAGGAGATTTTTCCTCTACTTATGAGTTCAGAAACAATTTTCCTGCACTGAGGCACCCAGGCACCCCTGAACTGGGAAACATTTAAGTTAACTGGCAGTGAACTGGGAAAAGAGAGTTGGATAATGTTATATAGTGACTAAGCCAGACTTGTAATTTCTAAATGCTATGAGACATTTGCCCCATGCCATTCCAAAATCTTTGTTCAAATGAGAACATTTCTAAGAGTCTTTAAAAATGCACATTTGATTATGGAACATTAAAATTAATATGATTGCCCCCGATGTCTCTTCCTCTTTGACACAGACTAGGATCAATTTTGCTTCCTTTGTTTTTTATACTCCCATCCTACTATTCCCATTCAGAAGTTCTCTATCATCACCATACTAGGTCTTTAAATTTTAAGGGGGCAGGGGAGCAAAACATTAAAAAGCTAAGGAAACAGAAGTATCATAAAGTAGCAGGAAAAAAGAAGCAGTAGAAATAAGACTAGGGATAGTTAGGGATATTTGGGGCAGAGATAGGAGGGGAAACCATGAAGAAAGAGGCACCAGGAAGCTGCACAAATGAAGGAAATAAATACAAAAAAGAACTTGATTAAAAAAATTTTTAATGTTAATTTATTTTTGAGAGAAAGAGAGAGAGCCCAAGTAGGGGAGGGGCAGAGAGAGAGGGAAACAGAGAATCTGAGGCAGCCTCCAGGCTCCAAGCTGTCAGCACAGAACCAATGTGGGGCTCAAACCCACAAACTATGAGATCATGACCTAAGCCAAAGTCGGACACTTAACTGACTGAGCCACCCAGGTGCCCCAAAAGAATATGATTTTTCAGTGAGGCTTGCATGTGCCCCTTGCTGTGTTTAAGAAACATTTTTAGGGGGTGCCTGAGTGGCTCAGTTAAGTGTCTGATTCTTGATTTCAGCTCAGGTCATGATTTTATGTTTTATGAGACCAAGTTGCATGTTGGGCTCTATGCTGACAGTGTAGTCTGCTTAGAATTCTTTTTCTCTCTCTTTCTCTCAAAAATAAATAAATAAATAAACTTTAAATTATTTTTTAAACAGAAACATTGTTTTAAACATTTTAAAAATTATTTTTTAAATTTAGATTTTAATTTTGTTTTCAACTTAAGCAGCACTATATGGGTCACAGTTTCAGTAGTATGGTAGGTTTATTTTCTTTTCCAAGATTGAATACATGGACGTACTCAGCCACCACGCTGCTATGAGTGGGAACTTCAAAGTAGCACTAAGGGACTTCTCAAATAGGTCTCTAAAAAGACCTAGGAAACTGGTAGTATTTTGTTTGCTGAAAAAGTGAATTAATGGCTGACACTCACAAAGTAGTAGAATTTATTCTGCCAGAAACTCATATTAGTAGAATCCTTTGTAATCCAACACTGAAAACTAATTAAAAGTATGGTATTCCTGACAGCATGTTCAGTGGGGAACATATTTATGACTGATTTAATTTATAGGTAGTACATATTATATATTCCTGGAAGAGGTGAATAGAAAGAGAGCTAATATCAAGCATATCCTACTCTACCTATTTTTAAGCTCACCATATGCACCCAAAACTTAAAGAGCTAAACATGCAATAAAATCTTAATATATATTTATGCCTATGTTCTTTGATAAGTTTTATGGTCTATAGATTTTTTTAACATTTATTTACTTTTGAGAGAGAGAGAGGAAGAGCATGAGAGGGGGAGGGGCAGGGAGAGGGAGGCAGAGGATCTGAAGCAGGCTCCAGGCTGTCAGCACAGAACCTGGTGTGGGGCTCAAACTCACAAACTGAGATCATGACCTCAGCTGAACTCAGATGTTTAACTGACTGAGCCACCCAGATGCCCCAATGGTTTACTGATTTCTAACCAGTTCCTTAATTCATGTTCATTTTGACCCCTAGAGAAATTTACAAGTTATGCATCCTAAATTTCTTATTTCTTAGTCAGAGATGTTGCTTTGTCTATCTTTGCATCCCCAGTGCATACTACTATGCCTGGCATTGCAAATACTTGGGAAGATATTTGGCTTATAAGTGAATGAGAAGCAAACAAATGTTCCTTCATTTTATTTTGCAAAGGAAGTGCATGGTAGCACCTGAGTAGGTTCATAAGTGAACCTCATGCAGATTGCATCTGCTTATTCATGAATGCAGTACTGAAGAGCAGTATGTGGCCATGAAAGAAACACTGGTCTGTTGGGTGGTATTGAGAGACTTTGGAAGTTAGCTTGCCCAACAATAGTCTTCAGATGTTACCTGTCTGATGTTCAAAATCATGTCTGTGATACAACAAACAGAATCTCTAAATTGCCCCTGGTAACTCACATGGGGATGCTGGATGACGAGGTACCAGGAACCTCAATGCCCCTGCCATCTGGCTGAAAGGGGCCGTCCCTGAACTGCACACCTCACAGAACCAGTAACATGCTTGGCTGAAGGGGCTTCCATAATCTTCAGGGCCAAAGGTCTCCTGAATGTGGGAGTCTGGCTTTTACTATACAGTTCTTACAAAAAGTTGGCATCTAAGCACAGACTGCCAAGACCCACGTGGTCAGTTTTTTTTTCTTCACTGACAAATTTACCTTCACATTAATTCCATGAGAAGAGAAAGCAGTACAGAAGAAGAGCTTCTCATCTTCCTGGGATGATTAGCTCTCATTGTGACCTATAGAATACTCTTGTCCGAGAAGAGAATTTCTCTCCCCAGCTATACAGGGATAGGAGGAGGAATCATTTCCTTCTTCTTTTTGTTAATGCTGGCTTTATAGTGTTCCCCAGTAAAACCTAGTTTCTACACCATATCTTGTGACATTGTGAACTATGTCCCAGCTCTCCAAGTCCTGTTGACAAATGCTGACTTTAAACAGACCATCCCTGCATGACTACATTGTTCATTAGATATAAACATCGCCATTCTATTTTCCACCGGGTAGGATAGGTTCAGGGAGTGGTCAGGTAGAGCGTTACATTTTAAAATAAAACTCTTTCTGGGAGAAGTTGCTATACTACTCTGAATGAGTCTTTCAAATCATGATTTTCTTTCATGAGAGGACGATTCAGCCCACATGAGACATTCAGAAACTGATGTCTAATTGCCACTATCTAATTGTGTTGTTACAACCACACGGCCTGGTGGGTGGTCCTAACTCAGTCAAATACTTTGGTCAGGGCCACAAAGTTAAAATCTGAGCTTGAATCCCGCTGACTCTGACTTTGCTCTTTCTACTTCTTGTTGACATATAACACTTAGGGTTCTATATTCACTTGTTAAACAAATAATTATAAATGGTTGCTGAAGGTTCAGCTGGATTTTCCCCATGAAAGCAAGATTTGTCATTTCTCTTTACGGGTAAATGTAATGGCCCCTATAATAAGTATGCAAAATCATTAAATATGCATGTAATAATATACATGAAATCTCAAGTACATAATACCTAAACTCTAGTGGAAAATTCAGTGATTTGAAGATAGTTTTTTATTTTTATTTTTTGTTTTTTGGTTTTTTTTTAGATATTGGTCATGGAGGTAATTTGGACAACAGATAGAATGTATTCTCTGACGTCAGAAAGATGGCTTCAAGTTCCTGTCTCAAACCTTTGTCAGTTAGGTGAACTTGAGCAGGTTTTTGACCTTTCTGATGCTCATTTTCCCAAGAAGGTGTGTACCAAACTTCATTGTGCACAGACATCACTGAGAGTCTTATGCAAATGCAAAGTCTGGCTCAGGAGTCTTGGTGGAAAGTTGAAGATTCTCCTTTTCTACCACACTTTCAGCTGACTCTGTTACTGCTGGATTTTTGGACAACATTCTGTAGAATGTAGAATTTCAGCAGCAGCAATACTAACATTTTGTCCAGATAATTCTCTGTTATACAAGGTTGTCCTGTGTACTGCAGGATGCCCTGTGCAATGTAGTAACATTCCTGGCACAGTTGCTGATATGTAATAGGAGTCAGGTGAATATGTGTTCCTTTCTTTTCACATCTTCTGCTTAGACTTGGTAGTTGTCAAGAAGTTTAGACTGAAGGTCACCTCTCACATGACAGTATCCTCTAAGCATCAGCAAACTACCACTCATAGGCCAAACCTAATCTACCACCTCATTTTGTAAATAAAGTTGTGTTGGAACGCATCCATGACCATTAGTTTATCAATTTTTTTCAGCTACTTTTACACTTAAACAGCAGAGTTGAGGGGCACCTGGGTGACTCAGTTGGATAAGCGTCCAACTTCGGCTTGAGGCTCATGATCTCACGGTTTGTAGATTCGAGCCCCGCATCAGGCTCTGTGCTGACAGCTAGCTCAGAGCCTGGAGCCTGCTTCAGATTATGTGTCTCCTTCTCTTTCTGACCCTCCCCTGCTCACGCTGTCTCTGTGTCTCTCAAAAATAAATAAAAAACATTAAAAAAAATTTTTTTAAACCCAGCAGAGTTGAGTAATTACAGTGAAAACTGCACAGCCTACAAAATCTAAAATATTTACGACCTGATCCCTAGCAGGAAAAGTTTGCCAAGGTCTGTTCTTGATACCTGAAAATCCTGGAACTATATAGCTTTTCTAAGCTGTAGAAGCAGAGATTCCCAGCAGTCTTCTGGGGGTCATTCAACAGATGCTAAGTCAAGAACATTTCTTTTGGGTTAGTCCCAAAGAGAGTGTCTAGATTCCTTCCATTTTTCAAGGAGCCGTTGGCTTCTACAGTGCAGGCTTTAGGAAGCATCTTCAGAAACAGTGGAAATAAGAACAAATCCCCAGTGCCAGAAAGCACTGGATAGGTTTCCTTTTTTAAAAATAATCTTTTCCCAAGCACAGACAACTTAGTTCCTTATTATAATTGACAAGAGTCCGTCACAGGAGTAAAATGAATCTCCCATGGCTGCCAACCTTACTTAACTTAGTATGCTTGTACTGGTGACTGGTAATTTGCATTTGTGCAAGGTCTCATAGGAGCTGGACTGTTTTTACAAATAAACTCAGAACACTTTGACGGAAAGCAAACAGGCAGGGATTTTTCTGAGTAAAATTGAAGAATCGTTGTTTATGAAATAAATTTTGGGAAGCTACATGGATGAGCTGCACTTGGCTGCTATTAGTAGAAGGGATTATGGTATGCGTAGCCTGAAGTATAGTGTCACCATGATGTGAGTGATCATCACGGGATCTTTACTGCTGCTTCACACGTTCTCATGCCTCCGTTGAGGCAATAATTTGTGCTAGAAGAGGCTAGCTCAGGTTTCTCAATCTCAATCGCTATTTTTGACATGGATATTTCTTTTTTGGTCGGGTCTATACTGTTCAATATAGGATGTCTGGTAGCATCCCTGGCCTTTATGCACTACATGCCAATATTAATCTTTTCCCCGGTTGTGGCAACCAAAACTATCTTTAGATGTTGTCAAATATTTTGGGGCATCAAAATCACTCCTGGTTAAGACTTACTGGGCTATGTTATGCCACAGGAAGAATTAATTCCACAATCTCAGTGCCTTAATATACCAAATTTTTATTTCTTCCTGACATAAATCCTACTGGGCAGCTTTCCAGAGCAATGGTACTCTATGGGATGGCTCAGGATTCAGAGTAACCTTCTAGGTCATCATAGAAAATAAAGGGAGAGTATAGAATTGAATATAAGCTCTTAAGTATTTATGCTCAGAAGTGACAGTTTCCACTTCTGCCTAGATTTTATTGATCAGAGCAATTACTGCAGTCATGCCTACCTTTAAGAGGGTGAGAAGTAAAATCTTGTTCCAAGAACAGTAACAAACATGCTATTGTCAAGAACAGATCTTATATGGTAGTCTCCCCCTTCTTCAATGAATGTTTGCCAATACTAAGACCTACCATATCATCAAGGGGCAAGAGGCAGGAGAGTAATGTAGTTGAAAGCAAGGATCCTGGAACCACTGTACTTGGGACTCAACCAAGTTTTACAGAATTACATCTGTGATCTTAAACAAATTAGGGAACCTCACTGTGCCTGAGTGTCTAACCTACAAAACAAGGAACAATAGAAGTACCTAGTGCAGAGGGACTTCACAAGAATGAAATTCATTAGCATTTGTAACATCTTAGAAAACTGCCTACCAAAATCTACAAGTAACTCACCAAACTCCACACCCAAAAAACAAATAACCAAGTGAAGAAATGAGCAAAAAACATGAACAGACACTTCTCCAAAGAGGACATCCAGATGGCCTACAGGCACATGAAACCATGCTCAACATCACTCATCATCAGGGAAACACAAATCAAAACCACACTGAGATACCACCTCCCGCCAGTCAGAGTGGCTAAAATGAACAAATCAAGAGACTATAGATGCTGGCAAGGGTGTGGAGAGACGGGCACCCTCCTACAGTGTTGGTGGCAATGCAAACTGGTGCAGCCACTCTGGAAAACAGTGTGGAGGTTCCTCAAAAAACTATCCATAGAACTCCCTTATGACCCAGGAATAGCACTGCTAGGGATTTACCCAAGGGATACAGAAATGCTGATACATAGGAGCACATGTACCCCAGTGATCATAGCAGCAATGTCAACAATAGCCAAAACATGGAAAAAGCCTAAATGTCCAACACCTGGTGAGTGGATCAAGAAGATGTGGTATGTATACACAATGGAGTATTACATGGCAATGAGAAAGAATGAAATCTGGCCATTTGTAGGAAAGTGAATGGACCTTGAGGGTGTCATGCTAAGCGAAATAAGTCAGGCAGAGAAGGACAGAAACCATATGTTTGCACTCATAGGTCTAACAGGAAAACAGGAGAACCCTAATGGAGGACCAGGGGGAGGGGAAGGGGGAAACAGAGTTGAGGAGAGAGAGGGATGCAAAACTTGAGAGACTATTGAATGCAGAAAACAAACTGAGGGTTGAGGGGGAAGGGGGAGGGGGGAAAGGAGGTGGTAGTGTTGGAGGAAAGCACTTGTGGGCAAGAGCCCTGGGTGTTGTATGGAAACCAATTTGACAATAAATGATTAAAAAAAAAAACAAGCAATTATGGAATTAAAAAAAAGAAAACTGCCTAGCATATTATAAGCACATCATAAATATGTTTAAATAAAAATAAATAATATACAGAGAGTAACACTATACATTTTTTAAATAAAAAGTATTGAGAGTCTGAAAAAAGTATGCAACATTATGTGCATTAAGAGAAATTTATCAACTCTCAAACAGACTCCATAACTGAACATTAGAAATATGTTGCAAAAATAAAAATGTCCAGAAAGGCAGTCTTCCAACTCCATCTTGGAGCTACTTACCAAGTTCAGGGAAATAAATCCAGAAATGTTACAAAATGTTTGACAGTATATTTTAAAGAAAATATATTTTAAGAGTTTAATGTAGGCAAAATAAGATAGAAATAGATTTGTTCTCTGTTCATCAAAGCCATGTTACAACTGCTAAATGTTGACTATAGATGAAAACAGTCATCTCTTGCTTATTAGAATTTTACCAGAATCCTTTCCTTAAGAAACTGTTCAATACTATTTTAAATGCCTGACTATTTCAGATATCATGAAAGTACAAAGTGCCTAACTGTTCTGTGTATGTTAGCATTTGTTCAGCATTTCCTTTCATGCACAATCATTGATGTTCTCTTACCATTCAGAGAGGAGCCCCCTTCCCTGCCAGTCTTTACCACCAGGGGGAGGTTAAGCGCCAGCAGCACTGATGCAAAATGATTGAGTTACAACATACTTTCTTTCCTCTTGTGGCTGTTGTATTCCTTTGAAGGCATTTAAGGAACTGTCTACATTCTAACTGCAAAAGAACAAATGTTCTTCTACTTGCACCATATTTGTGACTTGCTTTCCTGAATTTCCCAGTTTCATCTGCTTTCCAACTCCCAGACCATTCAGCATACTCAGACATTGGCTTCTCACTTCTCTATCATTTTATCTTTTAAGTCACCACTTCAGCAGAATTCTGATCTACCCTGTCGGATCTTGACTCCTTTTGTCTCTCGCCTCTCTGATTGTTACAATCACATAAAGCTTCAGGTGAACAAATTTCTTATCACCACCCAAGTCCAAGTATCTTATCAACACTGGTCTGTCAGAGATTAGAAGATTCAGAGAGAGGACGTAGTTTATCTCCTTAGATCATGTTTTTCAAAGTGTGTATCAAGAAACTCTTGTGTCAGAACCATGTGAAGAGCTTATTAAAAATACATGTTCCTAAGATTCAGCCCAGAACTGGTGAATCAGAATCTCTGGGGATAAAACTGGAAATCTGTATTATTGATAAACTCTCTAGCTGATTTCCACTCACACCACATAACTATAGCCAACTTCCTTTAAGAAGCTATCTTATAATAGGAGTCTACTACATGTCTAAAATTCATTGTAGAATAAGTAAAAGTGAGTGGAATAAATTGTTTGAAGTATAGGTCATTGTGCATATGAAGTCATTATCAGAGTCTCTTTAAAAAACTTACATACATATGTCTTTAAAATAATTAGCTGAAGTGTTGGTCATGATTTGGCCTGTTCAATTCTTTTACTAGGTTTAGAAATATTGTCAGTAGAAAAACATCACTTGAATATACTTAAAGAATAACAATAATGCGCCTGTGATTGTATGCATGAAGTTTTTAGTATATTTCTTCCTTCCCTGTGGCTTTATCTTCACAAAAATTTCAGAAACATTTCTAAATAATAGATTATAGGCTTCTGGAGAGCAAAGGCAGTGCTTCCTTCCATCTCTAAAATTTTGGTATGATGAAATGTCCTGAATTCCCTTTAAACATTAATTGTGATAAGCAAACTCTTCTAAATGGTCATTGTCCAGACCATTTCTACCAGAATTTCCTCTTGAAATTGTCATCTATAACTATCTACATATGAGTATAATTGACTAGAAAAAAGAAAACCATGTCAAACTTTGTATTTTATGTTGTGATTGAGACTCACTTCTCTTTTGATGGCTAACGCCCCTGTTTTTGGAAGAGTTATCATCGCAAATGCTTAAGACTAGAAGTAACCTGGGGCACCTGGGTGGCCCTGAGGGTTAAGCGTCAGACTTCATCTCAGGTCATAACTTCACAGTTTGTTAGTTCGAGCCCTGCATTGGGCTCTGTGCTGACAGTGCTGAACCTGGAGCCTGGAGCCCACTTTGAGTTCTGTGTCTCCCTTCCTCTCTGCCCCACTCCTGCTCACCTTCTGTCTCTCTATCTCTCAAAACTAAATAAACATTTAAAAAAATTTTTAAAGGAGTAATCAATAGTTTCAAGGTCAGCTTGACAAAGTAAATTTGTACAAAGTTATAGGCTTATGACCTTTCCCTGTATTAGGACAGTTTCCAGACTCAAACTTCCTTTATGTCAGCATAATAATCACAGCTCATAAGAGGCAGTGACAACCGTGATAGAAGTAAGAAAATGAGATTCTAAAGAAACCTTCCCTCACAATTTGAAGACTTTTGTCCTTAGGCATTTCACTTGGATTTTATCTTCTTAACAATTCTATCCCTCTGTGGTATACAATGTCAATACATCTATCTCTCTGAAAACCACCTGAGAGATTTAGGGGGCACTAACATCACGACCTCAAGGATTTTATTTAGATCATCATGGTTCTTTCACCGATATCCAGTATCAACAGATGAGATGTAGCCTAAAAACACATTAATCATAGATATCAAGTAGGAAAAGGTGCAGGACAAGACTGTTTTACAAAGGAAAATATGTAAATGTTTCAAGAAAAAAATGTAGTTACAACAGACTTTTCTATTATCTGTGCAATAGACCTGTACAATAGATTTCTCCTTTCTATGCATGAGAAAAATGTAGGGAGTCAGAGATATTTTTTTGACCAGAAAATCATGATCTGAGTATTTCCTTAACAAACAGGGCTGTATTGTTCCTACTCCCTCCAGATTTATCACTTCATACTTAGGAGCAGCTACCAAAATGAGCAAACATGATTTATAATAGTGACTGGTACACGATAAAAACCCAATAAATGAGAGTGTCCTCGCATATTGTTATTGTCAAAGACTATACCTTTCAAGAATGAAGAGAGCTATGGCAGTTGTGAAATGGAACTAACATCATACATATACTTTTAATATAACCACATAACTAAGTTTACCTGATGCCTAATTGCCTGCTATTTAAGCACACATACACATGCATACACACAAACTTGGGTCATCTCTCATAAAGTAGAATGAATAATTGTCTATGGAAGGTGACTGAAACAACAATAAAATACTTTTTTATGTCTAAATACAGCATTATGGCTAGGTGTAAGTTTAAGATTTCCACCATTATTTTTATTAAAACATTATATTCTGATATTCCTCTTTAAAATCTGAGTACACTAGGTAGAATGCATCATACTTTTTCATAGATGACCTATTAGAGGAAGCTGAAAAGTTAGGCAATTTAATTTACTATGTCTAATACTGTGTGTGTGTGTGTGTGTGTGTGTGTGTGCAAGCATGCATATCAGTAGATGTAGTGATGGATGCATTGGGTACTGCATTTCTTCTTACCAAGATTTCTGTAATGATCTCCAGCCTTTCATTTCATTCATCTCTCTCTTCTCTATGTTGCTACTATGGGATCTCTACTGCTTAAAACCTTTTGTGGTTTCCTGAAGTATGTATGTATGTGTGTATTTTTACACGGGGGAAAGGGGAGACGGAGAGGGAGAGAGAGAATCTTAAGCAGGCTCTGCACCCAGCATTAGCCCCGACACAGGGCTTGATCTTGACCATGCAATCATGACCTAAGCTGAAATCAAGAGTCAAATGCTTAACTGACTGAGCTACCCACATGCCCCAGGGCTTACTAAGTCTTTAGTAAGAACTCCCAGTTTCTTGATGTCCTATAGAAGATGTTGAATAATCTGATTCATTCCCAATTCTGTAGCCACTGTGCTCAATCCCACATAACCTACATGCACACTTACACACACATTTCTTATCTTGATGAGTCATACTAAGCTTTTTGCTAAATGCACTGTGCTTTTTCATGTCTCTGTACTATTTTTTATATATTAGACTATGCCTGGAAACTTCTAATCTCTCTCATTTGTTTGCTGCATGTAACCTGCAACCTGTCATTTGACACTGAACAGGCACCAATTGGAAATTTGTCCTTAAACAGGATGAATTAGATGCCCTTCATCAATAATCCTCCCAGCTTATAATTACCCCTACACAGCATTAATCACATTATATTGAAAGCTTTGGTAGCCTTGTCTCTTTTCTACTAAACTGTGGGGTTCAGGAAAATGGGGAATGGATGCTGTTGGTGTTGGTATCTCCAACGGTTAGAATATGCCATCTAAATAAAAGAAACTTAGTGAATGGTTACTGGATGTGTGAGCATGAAAGCGTTTGATTCTTAGAGGAAGGGGAATGGGGGAGGGAAGGGATGCCACGATGATACTGCTGAATTTGCAAAGGCAGTGTCCTTTATTTCTCCCCGGAGCAATTTAGGTCGCAAGATAAATGTCTCTTAGTGCTTGTGGGAGTAACCAGCCTCACATTTATGGTGACTGTCAGATCAAGGCTCTTGAGTCACACATAAATTTGCAATCTATTTCCTTTTCAAACCTTTTTTTCCTGCTTAAGTGGTATCATAGATCCAACAACACTTACAGCTGCCATGTGTCCCTTTGCTTAATGATAATTATGAATATGTCATAATAATGAATATCATATGATTAGTTTGTTAACCTTGCATTTCTGAAATTGTTTCTGTGGAACACTGGCTGTGATGTTTATAGTTATTATGGTTAAAAAGGGAAAGAGTGAGGGATTCTGTGATCAAATATATTTACATGATATCGAGTTAAACGGAATTAAACATGTTACATTGGTGCAATTTGCCATTATTGCTATACTGTTGTGCATTGTGGATCTATAGGAAAATAAGAAAGTAAGGTGATAAATAGTGATTTCCAAATTTATTTGAGCATGAACTGTTTTGTTTATTTGCCCCCCCCCCCCCAGAGTATGCCTAACAATAGTAGGTTCTACAGACATATTAAAGAATATTCTACAAGAGTGCTCTCAGTTATGGATCAATGAGAAGGACAGAAAGTAAAGAACCCAGTTCAACTAAACACACTCTTTTCTAACAAAACATTCTTGATTTAAAGCAATTCTATAAATACTAATTAAATTAAAATAAATTATGCTTGCATATGCCTAGAAGAGAATATGCCATTGAGCAAGAGAAAAGGATTTACTTTGCCATGGCAGCCTCAAATTGGTGCTTTATCTCCAGATTTTGCTTTTTAATTCATCCGGTTTTTACTTTTTATGCTTATGTATTGAATATGTTTGATCTTAATCTCCACAAAGAAAACCTATTTTAAACTAGTAGCTTATCATGTCTGAACTCTCGCCTTGCTGTTTTGGCAAAAAGAGGAATCGTTTTGAGTGGAAGTCAGAGGAAGGAGGTGAATCTCTGTTCTACTTATTTCTAATTTTGTGATATAGGCAATACGTAAACCCTTTCTGAGCTTAGGGCCTTTTTGTTTTGTTTTAATGAACGAGGGTATTACTGACTCCTCAGGCTTTGGTGAGGATAACCCAAGGCATGACACTGTACCTAGTCAGTGCCTTGAATATTTGGGGCACTTAACAGTCATTTAGTTAGTCCATCAGTTAGTCACTCAACTATCCATCCATTTAGCAACCTGTAAGTACATTGTTTCCTAATAGCTTGTTCTCCCCAACCAGTTTTGGACCAAAGAGATCTTGCCATGTCCACACATCTTTCCCCAACAATGATCAAAAACCATCTTAGATATGCTTCAACAAGTATTGACTGGCCACTAACACCTTTCACGCCCTCACTTCTAATAAATGCTTCTTTTCATTAAATAGATTTCATAGGCAAACTTACTTCTATAATTTGGCTTTCTATGAAGTTTTACTATTTCTAGAGACTTTGTGTATTTGAGTATTTTCCAAATAAAAATGAAGGTAAACCTCCATTTCAGAAGAAGCCTCTCACCTTAAGTTTCCTGTTCACTGTATTTGGAATAGAAGAGAGCTGAACAATGTAACCATTGCTTACATGGCTGAAGTGATGATTTCTACACGAGAGAAAGGATGTTGTTGTAAGTGGTCAGATGACAGCTGTCCTTTGAACGCACTTAGACACTGCAAGACATTTTACATGAAATCTTTCACTTGAGTCCTTCTGGTAACCCTTTGTAATCAGTATCATCCTCCCATGTACCAATAAGGAAGCTCGATACTTGAGGTTCTGAAAGTTCAAATAATTTGCCAGGATCACAGCTAATGAATGACAGACCTGGCATCAAAACCTGGGTCTGTCTGATTCAAAGTTAGCCCTTATATTCTACCACACTGCACCAAGAGGCCAAACTGTGGCCAGAATTTAGCCTTTACTGACTCTCACTGCAACAGATAGATTTGACCAAAAGGTACAATTGAAATGTTTTTGACACGGACTTCCACTCAAGTTGAAATACACAGGCAAGAAGGGAAAGAAATTCTCTCAAGAATACTGAGAGAAAAGGAGGGACCGAAGGAAAGAAAATAAAAGAACTCTATTGAGGCGCACAAAAGAACAAGTGAATTACAGTACTCCAGAGAAAAAACCCATTTGACTGGTTGACTCTACTGAAAATGCATCATTTCAAACCTCTGTGCTTTTTCACACTTGATATGTGCAGTGCTAGGTTCCTTGATCATTCTGCAAGTCATACTAAATCCTGTACAGATTTCAAATTTATGCATCTTCTCTATAGTTAATCAAATTTTTAATACTTTGGCTTTAGTATAATTATTTTAATGGGTATATGAAAATATAGACCTATCAAAGATGATAGCTTTATAGGCTGGTTAATATCCTAAATTGAATATTGTGTCATATTGAATTTGGAGAATTTCTGAACTTGAAAAAAAATCACCCAACTTTCTATGTTGAAATGAATATACTGGCGACTTGAGTTTGGAAATATTACAGCCTATTGCAGTTTATTGTCTTGGGGGCTGTCTCAGGTATGGTGGAAAATGAAACAAGTAGTCCCTTATAAAGTAAGGCGCACATCAACCTACTTTCTGAAAGAAGTGGGTAGAATACCAGTTGGAAAAAATTTAGAATGATATGGGATTCATATGACCTTTATTATTGCAATACATTCTAACCTGCATTTCCACAGAAACAAAGTAAAAAAAAAAAACTAAAAAGGAATTTGATGGGGTTGAGAATAAGGGTATAAAGAAGGAAACTTTCCTTCATGCTTTTCCTATATGAAGCCTGTATCAGAAGCCACATGGGGCCAAAAGTCCAGTCCTACATGCAGCAAATCACTAAAACCTTTTATCTAATACTGTCCCTGCTATACGACCCCCTCAATACTATATCCCCCAAGTCTATGTCCCCGTGAATTATGCCAACAATACATGCCTGCTTTGTCATCCATCGTGTCCTAAATTCTCCCAGTTCTCATCCCAGTACTACTCCTTATATTCTCTTTATCAACCAAACCTTCCCTCCCCTCCCAAACTCTTCTACTGGAATCATTTTGTAGCCAATGATCCTCTAATCATTTGTATTTTCATCTTCTTCTTCAAAGGTTCCCTCCATCTCAATGTAGCTTAAACCTAGAGTTGAGTGAAGACACCACTTTCTTTCCACAACATTAAGCTGAGATTTTTTTTCTTTACACTCCATTGATCTGAAGACCTAGAAGGAAAGTCAGGGTTCTCCAAGTTCCCAGTTGCTGTTTCCAGACAGCTAAATACTCTCACCTGAGAAGAAACCTTGTTCCTTTGTGTCTCATCTAGTGAAAACTCACTTGTGCTCTTAATAGTAATCATCTGCAGAGCTACTTACCACGTTGCCTGCCCCTCATTTATTGAACACATTAGCATTTCGTTCATAGTATTCACATCCTCTGCAATTTCTGTTATCATTCTGGGTTTGTCTGATGGGAATCCAACACCTGGCATCAAGCTCCTGGATCCTTGAAAATTGCGTTTCCCTCCATTCCAATATACTTTCAAGGTCCTTTTCCAGTCCATGTAACTACCTCAAGTCATGAAGTCACTTTATCCCTAACCACAATTTTCTGTCCTCTGAGTTGCCCAATCAGCCTAATACAATAGCTATTAAATTCATAAGTTTATTACTTTGATATTTTTTCCTCTGTTCTTTAACCTTCCCTTGGGTATTCTTCCCTTTTGCCCAGCCTCGAATCCATGAATCCAAATTATTGTCACCTTACTTTAAAGAGTTTCATTTACTCTGTCACTCACTTATTTTTTTGAACCTGTTTTTCAAAACGTTACCCTCAAATGGAGGCTAGTCATCAATGATCCCACCTGCATCTATGAGCTCAGGCAAGGCAATAGAGAATTACAAAATCAGATTGGTATCATTAATAATTTAAGATTTTATGCCTCAGAGTCTAAAAATCACCTAAAAGTGTTTCAAGAGTTATGACAAATTCATGCTCTCACACTTTACTCTGATGCCCTTCCCATTTCATTTTATTAAAATGTTTATTTTGAAAAAGAGAGAGAACTAGAGAGGGGCAGAGAATCCCATGCAAGCTCCGTGCTGTTAGCACAGAGCCAAAACGGGGGCAAACTCACAAACTCAGTGAGCTAAGCTGAAACCAAGAGTCAGACACTTAACCCACTGAGCCACCCAGGCAAACCCATTTCATGTTGATTAGAGAACCTCTCATCTTCCCAGATCCACAAACCTACCTTCTTTAGGATTCCGTATCTTTATCCCCTCTCATTTCTCTGGGTGGGGTTTCATCCACCTGTGAGAGTAGAAGCCTATATATTCCTTTTAGGAAAGGCTTCACATTGATCCCATGGGCAGGCTGAAGGAAGAGAGAGAGATCCAGCCGAGATTTTGAGACTTCAGACTATAAATAACAGTTGAAAACCATAGAATGCTTGCAAAGTAGAAAGTGAAGCGATGACATTAGCTAATTCCAAAGGAAGATTAATCGTAATGGAGAAAAAAAGACGGGAGGAAAATCAGAAAACTTAAAGCCAAGTGTTTCAAGAAGGAAGCAGGTAAGTCCTAATACCCTGATGCCTATGAGAACTGGAAAGTGCCCACTGGATTTTTCAATAATTATTTGTTTGTAACGTCGATGAGTTTGTATATGGTGTCACAACCCGCTGTGACAGATTATCCTTTGTAAAGAATTTGTTCGGTAAGTGTTGTTCTGAAAAGAAGCAGGTGGGAAGTAACTTGAATGTGAACGTGAAGGAGCTTTTTGTTTCTTTTCTTTAGAAGATAGGTGACTTCAGAATGTGTGACTGCTACTGGGAAGAATTCAGTAAAGAAGGAAAGTTTGGGAATAATTGGGAAAGATTGGGGTATTGAAGAAATATCCCTGAAGGGGCAAAGAGCGATATGATTCTAGTGAAGCCATAGAGCCATGGTCTCTGGAGAAGCAGTTTCAGCAACACCTGGGTTTCATTAAAAACACAAACTCTCAGGTCCCACCTCCAAGACCTGCTAATTCAGAATGGCTGGGTGTAGGGTCAATCAATCTGCTTTGTGGAGCCATAAGCTACTTTCTAATATATGTTGGGTTTGAGAACCACTGGATTGGAGAAATGAAGCTACCTCTTCATCGTCGTAGAAGAAAGGGAAAAAGAGTAAACTGCAGGTAAGTTAAAGATGTTGAAACCCAGCCAAGAGGGGGTAGGGGGTTAAGGAGGGCAAATTTTCGGTTCTGGAGTGAATGGTTCATTGGGATGTGGTGTCTAGCATATGCTGCCTATTTGATAGTTGCTAAAAGAGCAGGTCTTGAAAGTTCTTATCACAAGAAAAAAGTTTTTCTGAAACTGTGTATGGTAATGGATGCTAACTGGACTTAACGGTGGTGACCATTTCATGGTGTATGCAGATGTTGAACCGCTACGTTGTACACTTGAAACTGCTATAATGATGGATGCTGATTGTACGTGACTGTATTGTACTGTAGATCAGTAATAAGTAACAAAGTTATCTGCTGAAAATGGAGGGGTAGCGTTGGAATGTTAAAGATACTGGGAAAGGTTTACAATAACTGCTATTTTGGGGAAAAGGCTAATTGTGAACATATGATACAATTCTAAGTTGTCTGAAAGACCTGAGGTGGAAGAACCTGAATCTCTAGAGCAGGTAACTGCTATAAGCATGCTTATTTCCCCAAGTATTCAAGGCATATGAGGATAGGAGAGAGAAGGGAAGGTGATTCCAAGCTTAAAATGGATAATGAGTTGGAATTTTTGTAAGGTGCATCTGAGTTAAACACAGTAGGTTTAAAATCTGGGAATATTGGCAAGAGAAAAAGTGATGAACTTCTAATTTTAGTCTGGTTGGTGAAAAATTGAATACAAAAACGTCCTAATAGACTGAGAGAAAATGGAAGATCTTCTATCTATTTTTAAATCAAATTGTTTGTTTTCACTATTGAGTTATACATGTTTTCTAAAATATATTCTGGGTATTAATTCCTTTTTAAACCTATGACTTGCACATATTTTCTCCTATTCACAGGTGCCCTTTTCATTTTGTTGCTGTGCAGAAGTTTTTTTAGTTTGATATAGTTGCTCTTGTTTATTTTTGCTTTTATTGCTTGTGTTTGGTGGTAGATTAAAAAAAAAATCATCAAGACTGATGTCAAGGACCTTAGTGCCTATGTTTTCTTTTAGAACTTTTATGGTTTTCTGGCCATTACAGACATTCAAGTCCGAGTTAGTTCTTGTGTATGATGTAAGATAGTGGCTCAGTTTCGTTCTTTAGCATGTGGCAGACAAGTTTTTCCAGACCCATTTTTTGAGGGATTGCTTTCTCCCTTGTGTATTCTTGGTCTCCTTGTCATGAGTTAATTAACAATATATGCATGGGCATACTTCTGGGCTCTCTATTCTGTTCCATTAATTTGTGTCTGTATTTATGCAAATACCATACTATTTTGATTACGATAGCTTTGAATTTTTTTTAACATTTATTCATTTTTAAGAGGCAGAGTGACAGAGCGCAAGTGGGGTAAGGGCAGAGGGGGAGGGAGACACAGAATCAGAAGCAGGTTCCAGTCTCTGAGCTGTCAGCACAGAGTCAAACATGGGGTTCAGACCCTCAAACCGTGAGATCATGACCTGAGTTAAAGTTGGATGCTTAATGGACTGAGCCACCAGGCATCCCATGATTACTATAGCTTTGTAATATAGTTTGAAATTGGGGCATGATTGCCTCCAGCTGTGTTCCTTCTCCATCTTGCTTTGGCCTTTCATGATCTTTTGTGGTCCTATGCAAATTTTCGGATTGTGCTATTCCTGTGAAGAATGCCTTTGAAATTTTGATGGGGATTGCATTAAATCTGTAGATTGCTTTAGGTAGAATGGAACTTTTAACAGTATTCTCCCATAAGTATGGAATATCTTTCCATTTACTTGTGTCTTCAATTTCTTTCATAAATATAGTTTTCAGTGTACAAATCTTTCACCTGCTTGGTGATACAATGTTATATGTCAATTATACCTTAATAAAAAAAAAGGGGGGGGGAGGATGATGTACAAACTACAGTAAAAACCACAAAGTGCTGGGAAGACTGGAAGTAGTTATAGATAAAGAGCATTCCAGGTTTTTATAGGAGGCAAGTTTTAATGATATGCACTTTTAGTCAAAGGTTGAAAACGTATGACCTTATGTTTACCACAGAATGGGAGTCCCAAAGGGACATAGTGGAAATATTTGGAAGGGAAGGGAGCAATATTAATTCAGGTGAGAAGAAAGAGGCATAGAGCAATGTGGGGATTGTGAGACAAGAGGAGATAGATATGTAAAGAAATACAGTGTGGGACATGAACAAGGAAATAACAAAAGTTCAGATGAACTTATGGAAAAGATTTACTCAGTATGGCCAATTGATCATAATAAGGAAAGGGTCCAAAATCACTATTTGAAGACTTTGATTCCTGGGATGGATTGAAATATTTTCTTTTTAAGTGCTTACATTTAATTCTCAGGTTTTGTTTTAAATTTGACTCTTCTTATTCCCTATAACTATGGCCCTTGTTTGACCTGGTCTTCTTAAATTTTTAAATTATGTCTCCTGCCCTAATGGAGTTGTGTGAAATCAAAATGGTCAAAAATAAGCATTTCTAACTATACATTTATACTATAAAAGCTCTTGTGAGCCCCAAGGAAAACTTAACAGCTGTTTTCTGGTTTTAAAGTACTATTAATTTTTTGTTTTTTATTTTTTAAAAATAGTTTATTGTCAAATTGGTTTCTATAAAATACCCAGTGCTCTTCCCCACAAGTGCCCTCCTCCATCACCACCACCTCCGTTCCTCCTTCCCCTTCAACCCTCAGTTCATTTTCAGTATTCAATAGTCTCTCAAGTTTTGCATCCCTCTCTCTCCCCAACTCTCTTTCCCTCTTCTCCTCCCCCCGGTCCTCCATTAGGTTTATCCTGTTCTCCTGTTAGACCTATGAGTGCAAACATATGGTTTCTGTCCTTCTCTGCCTGACTTATTTTGCTTAGCATGACACCCTCGAGGTCTATCCACTTTCCTACAAATGGCCAGATTTCATTCTTTCTCATTGCCATGTAATACTCCATTGTGTGTGTGTGTGTATATATATATATATATATATATATATATGTGTGTGTGTGTGTGTGTGTGTGTGTGTGTATGTATATATATATATATATATATATATATATATATATACACACATATATACACACCACATCTTGATCCACTCATCAGGTGATGGACATTTAGGCTCTTTCCATGTTTTGGCTTTTTATTTATTTTTGAGAGACAGAGACAGCACGAGCTGGGGAGGGTCAGAGAGAGAGGGAGACACAGAATCTGAAGACAGACTCCTGGCTCTAATCTAGCTGTCAGCACAGAGCCCGATGTGGGGCTCAAACCCACAAACCATGAGATCATTACCTGAGCTGAAGTAGGACACTTAAACAACTGAGCTACCCAGGCGCCTTTAAAGTACTATTTAGTTTTAAACTATTTGCCTTTATATCTTAAATTCATTTTAGTGTGCAATGACTACTTTTTAGCTGGGTTGTCAATTTATTCAATTGTATACTTCTCAAATGCTTTCATAAATTTACTTCATACACTTATGGTGAGCACTGTGTAATTATAGGATTGTCAAATCACTGTCGTACATCTAAAACTAATATCACATTGTGTATCAGTTATACTTAAAAAAGAAACTTTATAGGGGCGCCTGGTTCTGAGCTGGGTCAGTGTCAGACTCTTGATTTTTGGTTTAGGTCAAGGGCTCATGTTTCATGAGATCCAGCCCCACGTTGGGCTCTGAGCTGACAGCATAGGGCCTTCTTGGGATTCTCTCTCTGCCTCTACTCCACTCATTCACTCTCTTTCTCTCTCTAATAAGTAAATAACCAAACGTAAACAAAACTTTGTACAGAAACCAAAAATAGAGAGAAACCATAAATAGAAGTATCTTGTTTATGGATAGAAATATTCAATATCATAATAATGTTTTTTGACCTCTAACTAAGCTAATAGTATAAAGCAATTGAGTTATGTTTAAACAAAACTTGGTAAGTTAATCCTAAAATATGTATAGAATTGTAGAGCAAAAAATCAAGACTCCTTTGAAGAATAAGGAAAGACTTATATTATTAGGTATTAATAGCTTGAAAAAGTTTAAGTTAATAGAAAAATGGTCTCAGTACATACATAGATAAAAATCCTAATAATAGAGGAGTAAGGTATGGGAATGAGTGCTCGATAATGGAGAGGATTTTGACATACGACAAAAACATAAGTGGAATATTTTATAAGTGACTACATTTAGAATTAGTTTTTCTATATGATAACACCATAATTAGGGAGAGACAGTACTAGTAAAGCATGTGAGTAACAAATAATTCCTAAACAGAATATATAAAGGAGTAAATAATCCACTCAGTAGAAAGGAACTACTCGTATAGGTAAATAGGTAACTTCCCTAGAAACACGGCTGCATTTCTAAGAAAGAAACGGAAAGATACCCAAAGGTTTTCATAATCAGGAAACTGCAAACTAAACACCCTGTCATTTCATTTCCATGGTACTGCTAAAATTGTTTGATTAAAAGTGTTAACAATAATGAGTGGAAATGAAGACTGTTCGACGTTGCTGGTGGGGGTATGCGCTGGTACCACCACTTTGGAGAACAATCAAGCAAACCTCGGTAAGAGGAGTACATGCATATTCTATGATCAGGCAATTCTATTTCTTCTTTCCCTGGAGACCTTTTGGAGCATGTGTCCAGGGATATTAATGTTTAATGGCGAGATGTTATTGGTGATATAACTTTTTCTGCAGAATAAGTACACTATGATTTATTTATAATAGAGCAATTTTTTGCAACTAAAAAGTTATAGCTCTATGTGAAAAACACGGGAAATTTTAGAACTACAATTCTAGTGATAAAGCAAATCGCAATATGACAGTAATGGTAGGACCCCCATATCAAGGTTTAAAAGGTATGCCTATGCAATCAAAACACAAAAATATAGGATGATCTGTACAAATAGTAGTTACCTGTTGGGGAGGAAGCCTGGAAAATGATTGGAGGCATAGGGGGCTTTGGCTTGATCCATAAAACACTGTTCCTTTAAATAAAAAGATTATAGATAATGTCAAATAACTGGTGGTGGGTAAATCTGTGTATTTATGTGTGCTTGAACTGTGCAAAAATTAACAGGAAAAAATGGCACAATAAGAATGCTGAAATTCTAATAAATATATATCCTTCACCCAAGCTTCTGCAAACATGTACATATCTAAAGTAAAATAATAAATAGCATCCCACCCCAGTGGTTCACAAGAGTACAATTTATTCTCTTGTTTAGCTTTTTAATGTTTTATTTATTTTTGAGAGAGAGACAGCGTGAGCAGGGGAGGGTCAGAGAGAGAGGGAGACACAGAATACAACAGGCTCCAGGCTCTGAGCTGTCAGTACAGAGCCCAACGCAGGGCTTGAACCTGTAAACCGGGAGATCATGACCTGAGCCAAAGTCAGACGCTTAACTAACTGAGCCACCCAGGCGCCCCTACAATTAATTCTTAAATGCTTCTGCATACACCAAGGTGGACGAGGTCAGGGAAGAGAGCAAAAGTCCATTGGTTAAGATTCAGCGTGGGAAAATTTGGAGGTGTGTTTTACTTACCTGAAGATAGGAACTCAGAGTTAGTATGATGATGAATTGAATCAATAACTTAAGATGGTGCCCGGTATATTAAACACTCAAAAACTGTTGGTGCATTACTGTTGTATTAGATTGTAGCAGTAACCAGTTCTAAAAACTACTGAGAACAAGTCAACAATCACAACGCAGCTAAGAATTGAGGTTAGGACACCAGTCAATTATAAGCATTCCATATTTACATATCATTTAGTCTGCAAATCTCAGGCAAAGAATTTTGACGAACAGCTCTGTGCCTTTATTATCTTGTAAATAACTGAAAGGGATAGGAACAGAGGCTTCGGCATCAGCAATGATTCAGACCCCGCTGAGTGGTGGATGTCACTTTCACAATTACTGTGCATATTATTCTTCCCCAAGCTGACAAAGTGCAAGTATTAGTAGCCTTGCAAGGGGGAGAAAATGTGAAGTTTGAGGCTTATTTCAGTGTTCAAATCAGGATACAATGTTTTTTAAAAATGTTTTTACTAGGCAAATAATATTGAAAAACATTTAAATATTCTGCGCTTCAGAAAATTAATCCCATAAAAATAATGCCATGGCCGACTTTCCCGGGTTGTTGTGAGGTTTATAGTAGAATAAACATAAAGCCACAAGCCCAGAGTCTGGCACTGCTGTAGGTAATGTTAGTTCCCTGTGTTAAAATATGCTCAGCTTTCACAACATTTAATGTCTCATTGTTTGATATCTCCCATTATTACAACTTACTTATTTCTATAAGAATCACTTATCAGTCAACTTAAAATATATCCTTGTAAATCATTGTCACTATACATTTCCATTATACCATTTAAGAATTCCGCAAGTATTATTAAACATTTATTATTACTATGACCCACTTCTCTAATTCAAATCCTTCATTAAACACACACACACA
>PJEM01007783.1:41049-90958 GCA_004023845.1 Helogale parvula | reverse complement strand
TTCACTTAGCATGACACCCTCAAGGTCCATCCACTTTCCTACAAATGGCCAGATTTCATTCTTTCTCATTGTCATGTAGTACTCCATTGTGTATATATACCACATCTTCTTGATCCACTCATCAGGTGATGGACATCTAGGCTCTTTCCATGTTTTGCCTATTGTTGACAGTGCTGCTATGAACATTGGGGTACATGTGCTCCTACGCATCAGCATTTCTGTATTTCTATATCTTCTTGATTTAGTTTTGATAGGTTGTGAGTTTCTAGGAATTTATCCATTTCTTCTAGGTTATCCAAATTGGAAGTATAATTGTTCATAATAGCCCTTTAGAATTCTTTTTACTTTTGAGACATACAATGTAATGTCTTCTCTCTCATTTCTTATTATACTTATTTGAATATTCTATTTTTTTGCCTAAGAGATGATCAATTTTATTATTTCAGAAAAACTAACTCAATTCTATTTTCCCCAATTTGACTTAGTTCAATTCTAATATTTATTATTTTCTTTTTTTTCCCCCAAATACTGGGCTTACTTTGTTCTTCTTTTTCTTGTTTCTTGAGGTGTATAGATAGGTTGTTTATTTGAGACCTTTTTAATTTAGACATCTATCACTATAAACTTCCCTCTTAGTACTGCTTTTGCTGCATTCCTGTAAGTTTTCCTGTGTTATGTTTTCATTTTCTTTTGTTTTGAGATACTTTAAAATTCTCTTTTGAATTTCTCTTTGGCTCAATGGTTCAAGAGTATGCTATTTAGTTTTCATTTATTTGTGAATTTCCCAATTTTCTTATTATTGATTTCTACTCTCTTTCATTGTGGTTGGAAAAGATACTTGGAATGATTTCAATCTTTTTAAAAGTTGGCTAAGACTTGTTTTGTGACCTAACATGTGATATATCCTGGAGAATATTCGTGTATGCTTGGGAAGAATGTGTATTCTTCTGTCGTTGGGTGGAAAGTTCTGTATTTATCTGTTAGATCCATTTGGTCTATAGTGTTGTTCCGGTCAGTTGTTCTTTTATAGAATCTTTTGCCTGGTTAGTCTGTCCATTACTGTAAGTGGTATATTGAAGTTCCCTACTCTTATTACATTGCTATCAATATCTCCCTTCAGCTATGTCAATATTTGCTTTATGTATTTGCTTGTTCTGTATAGTTATATTGTTTTCTCTGATGTGTGCTTATATATTTAAAATTGTTATATCTTCCTGTTGGATTTATCCTCTTAATATTAGACAACAAATTAACATTTAGACTTAAACTATATTTTGCCTGATATAAGTACAGCCATCCCTGGTTTGTTTTGCTTGCCACTTGCATAAAATGTCTTTTTCTGTCACCTTACTTTTAGCCTATGTGTGTCTTTAAGTCAAAATTGAGTCTCATGTAGGAAGCATATTGCTGGATCTTTTTATTATCTATTTGGCCCCTCTATTCCTTTTAATTGGTAAGTTTAATCCATTTGTATTTAAAGTAATCATTGATAGGTAAGGACTTACTATTGTCATTTTATTGTTTTCTGTTTTGTAGTTGTTTTATCCCTCTCTTCCACTCTTGCTGTCTTTTAGTGTTATTTGATAAATTTTTGTAGTGATTTGATTGTTTTTATCTTTTTTCATATTTATTACATTTTTTTCTTTGTGGTTAACTCAAGTCTTGCATAAAATATCTTGCAGTTATAACCTATTTTAAGATGATAACAACTTGACCTCAATCATAATAAAAACTCTACAACTTTTATTCCCTCCTTTATACTTTGGGTCCTTATAGTCAGAGTTTGGTTCTTTTTATATTAGGTTTCCATTAACAAAGTTTTATCTCAACTTTCATATCAGAGTTAAAAATAATTTTCTTATTATTGAAGTGTAAGTGACATACAACTTTATATTACTTTCAGATTTACAACATATTGACTCAACAGTTCTATATGTTACTTAAAGCTCACCATTAAGTACAAGTGTAGTCACCATCTAGCACCATACATTGTTATGATAATATTACTGACTATATTTCCTATCCTGTACTTTTAATCTTCATGACATTTATTTTATAACTAAAAATTTATATTTCCTAATCTCCTTTATCTATTTCACTCATACCCATCTACCCACCCTCCCCTCTGGCAGGTACCAGTTTGTTCTCTGTATTTAAGAGTCTGTTTGCTTTTTTGTTTTGTTTTTAGACTCCACATGTAAGTGAAACCCTATGGTATTTGTCTTTGACTGATTTCATTAACATAATACCCTTTAGATCCATCCACGTTTCTCTAAATGGCAAGATCTCATTTTTTTTTATGACAGGAATATTCAATTGTATATATACACAACATCCTCTTAACCCATTCATTTATGGCTAAACACTTGGGTTGCTTCCATACCTTGGATATTGTAAATAGTGCTGCAATAAGCATAGGGATGCATTTGTCTTTTTGAATTGATTTTTTTCCTTTTTCTTTTTTAATTTTTTAATGTTTTATTTATTTTTGAGAGAGAGAGAGGCAGTGCGGGAAGGGGAGGGTCAGAGAGAAAGAGAGACACAGAATCTGAAGACAGGCTCCAGGCTCTGAGCGAACTGTCAGCACAGAGCCTGATGCGGGGCTTGAACCCACGAACTGCGAGATCATGACCTGAGCCGAAGCCGGTCGTTCAATTGATTGCGCTACCCAGGCGCCCCTTGAATTCACATTTTCATTTTCTTTGAGTCAATATCCAATATTGGAATTACTGGATGGTATTGTATTTCTATTTTTAATTGTTTGAGCAAACAACCCTTATTGTTTTCCACAGTGGTTGCACCAATTCGAATTTTCATCAACAGTGCTCAAAGGTATATTTACTCCACATCCTCACCAACACTTGATCCTTCTTGTCTTTTTGATACTAGCCATTCTAAGAGGTTTAAGGCAATATCTCACTGTGAGGTTCATTTGCATTTCTCTGATGATTAGTGATGTTGAGCATCATTTTATGTGTCTGTTTGATATGTCTTCTTTGGGAAAAATAAAGTTCCTTTGTCCATTTTTCCTGTATTCAGTTCTTCTGTTCATTTTTAAATTGGATTGTCTGTGGTGTTTTTTTGTTTTTGTGTTTGTTTTTGTTTTGGTGGTGGTGTATAAATTCTTTATGTAGTTTGTATTTTAACCCTTTATCAGATATATGATATATAAATAACTTCTCCCATTCACCAGGTTGCCTTTTTGTTTTGTTGATGGTTTCCTGCACTGTGCAAAAGGTTTATATTTTGGTGTATTCCCAATAGTTTGTTTTTGCTTTTGTTTCTCTTTTCTGAGGAGACATATCTATAAATAAATTGCTAAAGCTGTTATGCAAGAGATTACTGCTTATGTTTTCTTTTAGTTTTATGGTTTCAGGCTCACTTTTAGGGCTTTAATATATTTTTTAGTTAATTTTTGTTTCTGGTGTAAGAAAATGGTCCAGTTTTATTCTTTAACTGTCTAGTTTTCCTAGCATCTTTTATTGAAGAGATTGTCTTTTCCTCCCTTTATATTCTTGACTCTCTTGTCATAGATTAATTGGTCATATAAGTGTGGGTTTATTTCTGGTCTTTCTATCCTGTTCTATTGATCTATATGTCTGTTTCTGCCAATTCAATACTGCCTTGATTACTGTAGCTTTGTGGTTTATCTTAAAATCCAGGATTGTGATACCTCCAGGTTTGTCATTCTTTCTCAATGGTGCTTTGGCTATTTTAGATCTTTTATGGTTCCATACAAATTTGAGGATTATTCTAGTTCTGTGAAAAGTACCATTGGTATTTTGATAGGTATTGCATTGAATCTGTAGATTTGCTTTAGGTGGTAAGGACATAACAATATTAATTCTCAAACCGTGATCATGATCTATCTTTCCATTTGTGTAGTGTTTTTTTTTTCATCAATGTTTTATAGTTTCCAGAGTATAGGTTGTCCACTTCCTTGGTTTAACTTATCCCTAAGTGTTTTATTCTTTTCAGTACAGTTGTCAATAGAATTCTTACTTTATCCTTCTACTACTTCATTATTACTGTATAGGAAGGAACAAAACAGGTTTCTGTGTATTACTGATTCAATTTCATGGTCTGTTTAAATTTTCTTATTTCTTACTGACTAGGTTTTAGAAGACTGTGTGTTTCTGGGATTTTATCTAAGTCTTCTACTTTGTCCAGTTTATCGGTATGTAATTTTCATAATGTTCTCTTATAATTCTTTGAATTTCTCTGGTGTCAGTTATTTCTCCTTCACTTCTGATTTCATGAAGTCTTTTTTTCTTGACCAGTTTAGTTAAAGGTTTATCAATTTTGTTTTCTTTTTGAAGAACCAACTATTGGGGGTTTTTTTTGGTCTCTATTTCGTGTATTTTCACTCTCATCTTTATTATTTACTTTCTTTTACTAAATTTTGATTTTTTTCCTTTGTCTAGATCCTTTAGAAGTAAGGTTAGGTTTACGTATGTGAGATTTTTATTGCTTCTGTGAGGTAGGACTATATCCTACAAACACCTTAGAAGTGCTTTTCTGCATGCCAAAGATTTTTACCCATTGTGTTTTCAGTGTAATTTGTTTCCATGAATGGCTTATTTCCTCTTTCATTTCTTTGTCGATGCATTGGTTGTTTAGTTGCATGTTGTTTTAACCTTCTTTTATTTGTGGATTTTTTTTTTACCAGTTTTTTCTTGTAATTGAATTCTAGTTTTGAACTGTTATAGTTGGAAAAGATGCTTAATATGATTTCTGTTTTCTTTTTTTAACTTTTTTATGTTTATTTATTTTTGAGACAGAAACAGAGCATGAGTGGGGGAGGGGGAGAGAGAGAAGGAGACACAGAATCCGAGATCATGACCTGAGCTAAACTTGGACATTTAACCAACTAAGCCACCCAGGTGCCCCTGATTTCAGTTTTCTTAAGTTTATTGAGACTTGTTTTGTGGCCTAACATGTGGTCTGTCCTGGAGAATGTTCCTTATGTACTTAATCTGCTGTTTCTGGATGGGATGTTCTGTATCTGTTAAGTCTCTCACATCTGAGGTATCATTCAAGCCATTGTTTCCTTGTTGATTTTCTGTATGGATGAAATCTCCATTAATGTAAACGGGGTGTTAAAGTCTCCTATTATTACTGTATTACTGTCCATTTCTCCCTTTATGTGTTGTTGATATTTACCTTATCTTTTAGGTGTTCCCATGCCGGTGCATAGATGCTTACAGGTGATATATCCTCTTGTCTTACTGCCTTGGTTCTTATGTAGGGTCTTTCTTTGTCTCTTGCTACAGTGTTTCTCTTAAAAGTCCATTTTGTCTGAAGTAAGTATTGGTACCCATTTTTTTGTTTTTGATTTTTGTTTGCATTTGATTTGCATGGTATATGTTTTCTATGCCTTCACTTTTAGTCTGTATGTATGTGTGGTCTGAAGTGAGTCTATTGAGGGGCGCCTGGGTGGCTCAGTCGGTTGAGTGTCCAGCTTTGGCTCAGGTCATGATCTCATGGTTCGTAGGTTCGAGCCCCGTGTCGGGCTCTGTGCTGATGGCTAGCTCAGAGCCTGGAGCCTGCTTCAGATTCTGTATTTCCCTCTCTCTGTGACTCTCCCCTGCCCGCGCTATGTCTCTCTGTCTCTCAAAAATACATTAAAAAAACATTAAAAAATTATTTATGAAGTGAGTCTGTTGGATGCAACATATAGGTGGATCTTTTATTAATCCACTCAGTCACCCTGTCCCTTTGATTGGAGCATGTAGACCATCTACATTTAAAGTAAAAATTGTTATGTATGTACTTATTGCTAATTTGTTAATTGTTTTCTGGTGGTTTTTGTAGTTATCTGTGTCTTTCTCCTTCATTTGCTCTCTTCCTTTGTGGTTTGATGGCCTTCTTAAGTGTTGTGCTTGGATTCTTTTTTCTTTATTTTATTCTGTGGTATCTATTATAGATTTTTGATTCATGGTTTATATTTAACATTTTCTTCGTATAGCAGTATGTATTATGTTGATGGTCACTTACGTCTGAACACATTCTAAAAGCATGAAAATTTTACTCCTCTTTTCATATTTTATGTATATGATATCACATTTTACATCTTTTAATTTTGTGTATACTTTGCCTGATTTTTGTAGATATAATTGATTTTACAGCTTTTGTAATCTAATTTCCAAACTGGCTTTACAACTGATTAATGTATTTACTGTGTTTACTTTTGCCTGTGGGATTTTTTCCTTCTATAATTTTCTTCTAGTTATGGCTTTTTTTTTTAAAAAACACCTAGATAATTCCCTTTAACATTTCTTAAAAGTCTGATTTAGTGGTGTTAATTTTTAAAGTTTTGTTTGGGAAACTATTTCTATTCTGAATGATAACCTTGCCAGGCAGAGTATTCTTGGTTGTAGGTTTTTTTTCTTTGATCACTTTGAAGACCCCATGTAAATCCCTTCTGGCACACAAAGTTTCTGCTGAAAAATCAGCTGTTAGCCTGTGGGGTTTTCCTTATAGGAAACTGTGTTGTCTTTCTGCTTTTAAAATTCTGTCTTTACCATTACTTTTTGCCATTTTAACTATTATATACCTTGGTGTGGACCTCCTTGTGTTCATCTTGTTAGGGACTCTGTTTTCTGGACCTGGATGTCTGTTTCCTTCCACAGATTAGGGAAGATTTTAGCTACTATTTTTCAAATAAGTTTTCTACCACCTTTTCTCTGTCTTTCTCTTTTATAAGTTTACTTATTTATTTAGAGAGAAAGCATGAGTAGGGGAGGGACAGAGAGAGAGAGAGGGAAAGAGAGAGAATCCTAAGCAGGCTTCACACTACCAGCGTGGAGTCCAATGCGGGGCTCAAATCCTTGAATGGTGAGATCATGACCTGAGCCGAAGTTGGATGCTTAACTGACCAAACCACCCAAGTGCCCCTGTCTCTCCTTAATCTGGAATCCATGTAATATACATATTATTACGCTTGTTGATGTCACACCGTTCTCTTAATCTATTCTCATTTTTTAAATTATTTTTCCTTGTGTTGTTTAGTTTGGTTGCTTTCCATTAGTCTATCTTCCAGATTGCTGATCTGTTCTTCTGCGTCTTCTACTCTGCTATTGATTCCTTCTAGTGTATATTTTATTTCAGTTAATGAGTTCTTCAGCTCTGACTAGTTCTTTCTTGTATTTTTTTTTAATCTCTGTTGAAGTTCTCACAACGTTTATCCACTCTTTTCTCATGTCCTGATCATGTCCTGGGTATCTTTATGAGCATTACTTTGGATTCTTTATCAGGCACATTGCTTATCTCCCCTTAATCTATCTTTTTGGTTGTGATTTTGTCATGTTCTTTTACTTGGCGGGAGCATATTCCTGTTTCTCCTCTTTGTCTAACTATCTGTGTTTGTTTTTGTGTATTCGGTAAATCAGCGAGATCTCCTGGTCTGGAAAGTAGTGGCCTTGTGTAGAAGAAGTCCTCTGTGTGGTGCCCTGTAGTGCAGTCTCCCCTGGTTACCAGAACCCGGTGTTCCGGGACGTCCCCTGTGTGGACTGTGTGCAGCTCCTGCTGTGACTAAGCTGTAGTTGTCTTCAGCCAAGCTAACTGTAATGACCCATTGTTCCTGCTGTGGTTGCACTGGGCAGGGCTTGCTCCTGTACTATTGAGAAGCGTCTATGTCCATGAGCGTGTTGGTGGATGGGCTGTTGGTTATCTTAGCTGTCTACAGTTACCCTCTCTGCTGTGGCTGCTGGCACATGGCAGAGTTTGTTCCCTGCACAGCCAGCTAAGACGTCTGGCTGCAGGATCTGCAGGTGAGATGACATGTGGGGTTATTTCCCCCTTCCCCTTGGCAGTAGTCACTTTGGAGTGGCACTGTTCCAGCGAGGGCTACCTCCTGGGTGAGGTAGGGCAGAAGTCACTTTGAAGGGACATCTGGCGAAGTGAGCTGGTTGGATGGGGCAAGTCTGCAGGAGAATGCCAGGATAGGACGTGCAGTCCCTGCAGAATAGATGGAAGGTGTTAGCACGGGCTGCCACAAGATTCTGACTATGTAGGCTGGGGGAGGAAAGAGAAATTGCATCCGCCAGCACTTGTATTCCTGGAGAAATCTCCTGTAGATTCCTGTCCTTTTGATTAGTTCTGAGATGAGTCAATACTCTTCTTCACGTATACCCCAGATGCTTTTCAAAGTGCTGCTCCTGTTCTGTGTCTCCAAGCAAGTTATTTAGTATTTTGTCTCTTTCAGGGCCAGGATTCAGTTTCCTATTGTCCTCCAGCTCCAATGGAGCTAAACTTGTAGATTTTTAAAGCCTCCAGTGTTAAGCCCTGCTGGCTTTCAAATCCAGGTATTATGGGACCTCATCTTCCTCATGTGGATCCCGAATGCCAGGGGTGCCCCACATAGGGTCTGATCCTCCCACTTCTTCATGCTTGTCCCTGTCTTTCCCATTTGTGGTTGGTCATGCTGGCAGTTTGGCTCTCAGACACATCTCCAGTCCTCCTTCTGCTTTCTATGTGAACTTCTAAGGTTAGCTGTGTAAGATCTGATCTGCCAGTCTTTGGGTCATTTTCAGAGTTATTAGATGCATAGATACAGATGTTACCTTGATGTGTCTGTGGGGCAAGGTGAACTCAGTATTCTCCCACTCTGCATCTTTCCTGAGTGCCTGGCTAAAAGTAGTTTATATATCACCATTATAGTGTTTTATTATCCTGTTTGCTTATATATTTACCTTTACAAATGAAATTTATGCTTCCATATGTTTTTGTGTTGCTTCTTAGTTTGAAGAATTTTCTTAAGCAACTTTTATAAGACAGGTTTAGAAGGTAAGAAATTCCCTTAGTTTTTGTGTGGGAAAGACTTTACCTCTTCTTCATTTTTTGAAGGATAATTTTGCCGAGTACAATATTCTTTTTTTTATTTAAAAAATTTGCAATGTGTATTTTTGAGAGAGACAGAGACAAAAAGAGACAGAATAGGAGCAGAAGAGGAGGGGCAGAAAGTGAGGGAGACAGAGAATCTGAAGCAGGCTGTAGGCTCTGAGCTGTCAGCACAGAGCCTGACATGGGGCTCAAACTCACAAACTGTGAGGTTATAACTTGAGCCAAAGTCAGATGCTTAACCAACTCAGCTACCGAGGTATCCCATGGAGTATAGTATTCCTGATTGGGTTTTTTTTCTTTCAGCACTCTAAATAGTCCTTATGTCTATAAGTTTATCACTCTGGCCTGCAAGTTTTCTGCTGTAGATAATGTCTTTTATTAATTTTGCTGCTTTTTAAAAAATATAATTTATTGTCAAATTGGCTAACATACAGTGTGTGAAGTGTGCTCTTGGATTTTGGGGTAGATTCCATGGTTCATTGCCTACATACAACAGATTTTCTCTCTATGACTGGTTTTGAAATTTTATTATGATGTGCCTTGGTGTAATTTTATTAATGTTTCTTGTGCGTAGGGTTTGTTGAATTTGTTAGATCTCTGTTTTTTATTAAATTCATCAAATTTGGGAACATTTCAGTCATTTTTTTCAAATATTTATTCTAATACTCTTCTGCATTCTGAGTTCTTTAATTAAGCTTATATTAGATTACTTGAAGGTATCCCACAGCTCACTGGTACTTTATTTTTTTAAATTATCCTTTTCTTGTTTCATTTTTGAATGGTATATATTGCTTTGTCTTCATAGTTTGCAAATCTTTTGGCTTGCCATGTCTAACCTATTATTCCCAACCAGTGAATTTTTATCTCAGTCATTGTGGTTTTTATATCTATAAGTTTGTCTTAGGTCTTTTTTTAGATTTTCCATGTCTCTACTTACTTTTAAATTATATGGAATACAGCATAAAACTATTTCAATGCCTTTGGTAATTCTAGTACCAGTTCAGGGTTATTTTCTTTCTTTTCTTCCTTTTTTCTTTCCTTTCCTCTCCCCCCACCCCCGACAATCAAGCTCATAGTATTTATTAACAAAAGTGATTGCCTTTTCTTTTTTTCTTTTTTTTTAATTTGCCTCTAGTTGACATATAATGTTACATTAGTTTCAGGTATACAACACAGTCATTCAACTTCTCTATATATTATGTTATGCACACCCCATCTGTCATACAGCAGTATTACAATATCATTGGCCATGTTAGTTCTGGGTTATTTTCAGTGATTTTATTTACCTTCTCATTATGGGTTGCATTTTCTTTTTTTATGGCCAGTATTTTTTTTTAATAAATACTCAACATGGTGTATTTTACCTTGTTGAAAGCTAAATATTTTTGTATTCTTATAAGTACTCTTGAGCTTAGTTCTGGAACCAAGTTAAATTATTTGGAAACACTAAGTCTTTGCTGTTTTCTTTTAAGATTTGTTAGGCAGGACTAAAACAGTTACCAGTTTAGGGGTACTTATTCCCACCACTGAAGCAAAACCCTTCAGTTTAATCTGCACATTGCCTCTTGAATCTTGAGGTTTTCCATTCAAGGTGTTGAGAATAGACACTGTTCTTGACCCTGTGTGAGTGCTGGACATGGGTATCTTCAGTCCTTTCAGATGGTTCCCCCCAGTCTTGGTTTTTCTTACACATGTGCATTAATCAATACTCATATTAATACTGAAGATCTGCTGAAATCTAAAGTGTGCTCCCACTCCTTCCCCATCCCCCTTCCCCTCCCCTTCCCCCTCTCTCCCACCTCCTGCCCCTTCCTCCCCCCTCCCCACAACTTTTTCTCTTTGGTACTCTACCCTGAGAATTCTACCAGCCTACTTTTGCCACAGTCCCATCTTCCTCCTTCCAGCTCAAGGAGTCTGCTAGGCTCTGCTCTACACAAACCTAGCAATTTTCTCAAGGCTGCAAACTGGGGTAATCATAAGATTTTTTTTTCTTTCCCATGACTCATAGATCACTGTCCTTTGTTTTCTTATGTCCAGTGTCTTACAAACCATTGTTTTATATGTTTTACCCATTTTTTGGCCGTTTCCAATAGAAAAATAAACATAGTTTATGTTATACCCTCTTAGCCAGAGGTAGGAATCCCAGTGATTCTCTTTCAGAAAGTATTGGACTGGAATCAACAAATGACTGGAGAAGCAACCTAGCCTGAGGGCCACTGCTCTAGACTAAAGAATAACCTCAGGAACACTGATGTCTTTAGAGAAGTCTTGTTTTCTTTCCTTCATAATCTAAAATTAGAGGGTATTTCCTTCCTGATGCTCTGGTTTTTATCTAGCCTAGAGTATAGCCCATCATATATTCTCCTTCAAGGTTAAGATTCCAGGAAATGCCTTCTGTAACTGTCTGTTCTGTCTCTAACTCTAAATTTTCCCCTCTCTCCCTTACACATAGTTACTGGTAAACTTCACCAATAATCTTTGGAGGAAGATACGTTTTATTTTGCAGACCGAAAAGTTGAAGCCCAAAGGCCAGTAAAAGGCATCAGGCCTTTCCTCAAACAGAGGTAGATTTGGGTTCCCTGCAGAGTCCATAGATTTTTAACAGAGAGAGAAAGGCAACCCTTGGGGAACGACCTAAAACTACCAACCCGCAGCTTGAAACCTGGAGCCTGAATGCCCTTGTAATTTGGCCCAGGCGAGTGCTACTGCAAATGCTATTCTTGTCCTCAGGACTCTAATTTGGGATGAAAACACAACAGCTTGTCTATCTCAACACTCTAGTTATCACTTCCCCACCTAAAATTCCAGCTAAAGATTTTTTTTCAGCTTCACTGAACTTGTGGGGAAAGGGGCTAAACAGAAATAACTTTGAAATCCTCTCGTTGCCTCATGGCTCCAGGTTTAGGAGAATCCACTGGAGAAAACTTCACTCACTCAGGCTGCAAAGCCAAGTAGAAAAAGTACATTATACCCACTTTATGAACAAGGAAACGAAGACCCCGATGAATTCTGTCACTGTGGACCTGTGCAGAGATAGCTCTATGTTAAGGAGAACTGAGTGATTGCTTAGGACCTTGAAGACCCAAACCTTTGGTCCCTGGTTTCACAGTAGACTGCAAAACAAGGTATAACAAACGCACCACTTGGCATTTCAGGACTATAGTTTAACCGCTGGAGTGGTTGCCAAACTTTGCCACCCAATGAAAGGCACTCACTGACCAGAGCATTTGCATGACAGTCAAGTTGAGGCAAACAGAACTCAGCTATGCTTAGAATAACAGCCAATCACAGAGTTGCTGGATGAGTGTTGTTGTTTTCAAACCATCAGAACTTTGACAGCTAAAGTGAATCCAGTTTTTTTATATATAATTCCATATGCAACATATATGTAATTATGTAAATGTATGTAAATATTATAATTATATATAAAAATAAAAAATGTCTATGAGTAGGAAAAAAATGTGCCAAGGGCAGAAGATTTGAGTCAAGTTAAACTATAAAGGAGGAGTGTTTTCAGAAGATGGCTTTGCCTCTTGTACGACTGGGGACTGCCTGAGCTTTACTACTACTACTAAACTGCTACTTCTTGTTGCCATTATTCATGTAACTCGAAAATGTAGAACCAGAATTTTCACGGTTCTTGGTACTTAGTTGGGTGGCTGACAAAAACACATTGAATAAATAAGTGAAAGAAGAGATGAAACTCCTTCTAGCCTACTCAGCCCTCCTTGACCTGCCTCCACCTATCTTCTTGTCTTCCTACCTGTCACCTTCCTTGTTGTTCACTACTGTCTAGTTTCTCTCACCCTCTTGATCTTTCTAAAGCAGGACTGCACATTCTTGCCTTCAGGTCTTCGCACAAGCTATTTCCTTTGCCTAGCCAGCCCTTTTCCAGATCTCAACATGGTGGACTCTTTTTTATCGACTTTTCCTGACTTCCTGATCTAATTAGTTACCCTATCTTATCACCCTCCTCATATTCACCTTATAATTATTATCATCTGGTATTTGCGTATTTTTGGCTAGCTCCTTCACTTAAAATGCACCCTCATTTAATGATCAACATGAACACAGACTATGCACCCTTGCACAGATCAAGGCAACTTACATATAATGTGTTTAGTCCTAACAATGACCCTGAAAGTTTAGTTTACTCTTACTGCCCTCATTTTACCGGTGCTGAAACTGAGTCAAAGTCTGCAATGAAATGGACGCAGGGAGAGAGAGATGAAATAAACTGTTGGTAGGTGGCAGGGCAGGGCTTCAAACCAGGCAGTCTGATTCCAGAGTGCATGTTCTTAGCTACTCCCTATGTCCCCTCCAACCGGGAGGTGGAGGCAGGGTCCTCCAAAAGCTGACACCAAGATGGGATTATACATGCAAGAGGGAAAACACTTGTAAAGGAGTATGGGAAAGGAGCCAGAGGAAGCTGGAAGAGAGAGAGGTTAGACTATGATGCAATTCTGACTCTTGTGAGGGAGAGATGGGGGGAAAAGGGAGGAAGAAAGGAAAGAAGACCGTAGACTACGGTACAGTTTGAAAAATATTTCACAAAGTCCATTCAGAATCATCCATCAGAAGAGTCTTCTGTCTTCTAGGACCTGGTTTGCTTTAGTGCCTCTGCTAAGTTTAGTCATTATCTGGGCACAGTCTGTGGGAAGTATAGCCCGGGCAGGAATGTGGTGATGGATTTCAGAGCACAGCAGATGGTGCTGGCAGTTAATGACATTCCCTCGGTAGGAGCTCTGTGATGTGCGTTTTCATGGTGGCTACAGGGATCTTGTTTTGTTCACTATCATATCTCTGACACCTAGACCAATGTCTAGCATATGGCAGCTGCTCAATGAATGTTTGTCAACTAAATGAATTGCTCCTTAGAACATGTAAGTTACTTAATAGTTGCTTGTGGAATATGAACAAATAAAAGGATAAGTGAACATAAAACAAATAGAAGCAAGTTGCCTAATTGTTTTCCAATTCGCCCAGCACCATTATGGCTCTGATGAAAAGCAAATATGGGGGAAATTGAAGTGGGGTCACAGGAGACAAAGTTTATCTACTTCACCCTTTCTTCTGGGTAATTCTGTGTTTAGGCAATGATTTACAAAGACAAGTGTATTCTCCCAGGGAAAAGAATGATCCTTGGCTGTTGTTTGGGCAGATGCACTTATAGATGCTTCAGACCTGCACATTTCAAGCACTTAATCCACATGAAATAATGATAGTTCACTCTCTTGAACCCATTCCAAGCTGGTTAGATACATAGCACTGTGTTATGGATCACAGAACTTCAGATAGGCTCTCAACTCATGATTCCCTTTTTTCCTCCCTTTTTCTTTTCTTTCCCTATTTCTCTCACTTTCCTTCCCTCCCTCTCTGCCTTCTTTCTTTACTTTGGTTAAAACAACAAAAATTAATGGTCTTACAGTTCTGAAGGCTGGACATCTGAAGCCAAGGTATGTCAGCGGGGCTATTCTCCCTCTGAGGACTGTAGGGGAGACTCCTTTCTTGCCTTCTCCTAGCTTGGGGTCCTCCCAGAACCCCATGGTGCTCCTCGGCTCATAGTGTACTGCCCCATCTCTCCCTCTGTCGTCAAGTTTTGTTCCCCACGTGTCTTTGCCCTATATAACCAAATCTTCCTCTTCTATGTTTTTGTTTTTAATTCTGGTAAAGTATACAAAACATAAAATTTATCATTTTAACCATTTTTAAGCATTTGGTGCAGTGGTAGTAGGTGCATTCACATTGTTGTACAACAGTCACCACATCGATCCCCAGAACTCTTTCCATATTGCATCACTGAAACTCTGTACCCATTAAATACTAACTCCCCATCCCCCTGGCAGACATCATTCTCCTTTCTGTCTGTAGGCATCTGACCACTCTAACTCTCTCCTGCCCGTTTGTGACTGGCTTATTTCACTTGCCATGATATCTTCAAAGCTTGTCCATGTTAGAGTATGTGTCAGAATCGCCTTCCTTTTTAAGACTAAATAACATTCCATTATATGTTGTATTCATTTTCCTGGAGCTTCCATTATAAAATAGTACAGACTAGGTGGCTGAAACTCTCAGAAATTTATCTTCTCACAGTTCTGGAAGTTAGAAATCTAAGATTAGGCTGTCAGCAGGTTTGGAGTCTTCTCAAGGCCCATCTCCTTGGCTTATAGATGGCTTCATACAGTCACTGTGTCCTCACATCATCATCCAGTTGGTGTTCCCATGGCACTAATCTCTTTTCATAAGAGTATCAGTTATATGGAAATGGGTCCTACCCATATGACCTCATTTTACCTTAATCACCTCTTTACAGGCCCTATCACCATGTAGTCACAATCTGAGGTAGTGGGGGGGTTAGGATTCAACACATGAATTTTGGGTGGGGGGGGCATAATTCAGCCCTAACACCCATGGTACAGTTATCAAAATCAGGAAGTTAATATAATTTTATTTGGTATTCTACAGACCTTGTTCACGTTTTGCCAGTTATCACAGGTATGTCATGTCCAGACTGAGGATCCAATCCAGGATCACACATTGCATTTAGTTGTCTTGTCTCTTCAGTCATTTAGTCTGGAACTGTTCCTCCATTTTTCTGTTGTTCATGACCCTAACATTTTGAAGAGTACTGTTCAGTTACTTTAGACATAATGTCCTTTAATTTGTAGGATGTTTCCCTGTGATTAAATTCAGTTTATTCATATTTTTAAGAGTTCCATAGACATGTTTTGTCCCTCTCAGTGAATCATGTCAAGAGGCGTACAATGTTTATTTGTCCTATTGCTGGTGATGTTTTCTTTGGTAAAGGTGGTGTCTGCCAGGGTTTTCCACTGTATTTTTTCTTTGTAATAAGTATCTTATGGTGAGATACTCTGAGACAGTGTATCTTTTTTTCTCATATTTAGCTTCTATTGATGATTCTTGCCTAATAGCTATGACTCTGGTGTTTGTTAAGTGGTGATTTTTCTATTGCTAGTATTCCTTCTCCATTTATTAATTCCAGTCAAATTCAAGGAAGAGATTTCCTTTCCCTACTCTTTGTGTATCTGTTCAATTATTTATTTATATCTGTGTGGACTCATGGATTTTGTTTTTCATTCTATGACTTGTAACCCAACATCATAATTATTTATATTTATGCTCAAATTGTTCAGGATTTGGTCATTGGGAGCTCATTTCATTGGCTCCAAAGGTGTCTCTTTGATTGAGCAATTTTCTCCTTTTATTCTTTGAACATTTCCTAAATCCTGAGCTCACAAGATGTTCCTTGTACCTTGCCTACCCAAACCTTGAAATGTGCCCTTTCTTTGAAGAGCCCTAGTTCTTTTTTTTTTTTATGAGAATGGTATTTTACTAAAACAGGTACTTTCTCTAGAGAGAATGGGTATTAGTTGTGGTCACTGATCTAGGAGTATAATTGCTTTTTAGGCATTCTCGTTAGAGCTATGAACTGTATGTATGAGTATACACACATCTATAGGTATTTGTGTATCTTTCTACCCGTACACATTTTGAGATCCTTGAGCTTATGCTGATGCTTCCAATTAAGTCCAAGTCCACAAGACGTACTCTAGCCTTCCTCCTTTCCTAATTCATAACCCCTTTCTGACAGAGTGAATTTCCGAATTCACAACTCTTTTCTGACCACCTAACTCTCATTATCCACAATAGATATGCTGACTCATAGAATATACATAAAGGAGTTTCAGAATAACTAACCTATAACCTGTGGGAAATAAACCTACTAATTGAAGTACAATATTTACATACAGTTTTCCTTTGCTTCTTTTAATTCTTAGAGTATGCAGTCAAAGTTTTCCAATGTTACTTTGATTAGTTATTCACCACCACGACCCCTTCAGTGTGGTTCTGTTTTCGGTAATAGAGTTTGATTCATTCTTTTCTGTTTATGTCACGTTTGGAGACTTCTTCCCTATCATCCATTTTAATCATATACCTATTCTTTGAGTATGTGAGATACTAACATCATTCTAAGACAAAACCGTAATTTCTTTTTTATTCAAGAAGTGTCATTCTCCTATCTCTTCTACCACATTTCCGTTTTATTTTTACCCTGTTTCAATCTACTATCTCAGATTAGTAGTTTCTGCTTTATTCTATTTTCTTCTTTTCATAAATTAGCACATTTATGTATATTTTCTTATTTTCCCTCTTACACTCTAAGCAAAGTAGAGACACTCTTATGAAGGTTGCTTCTATTCTCCTAACATTATACCCTAAAAATTACTCTATATCAGTTCATAGATAACTTCTTCATTCTTTTTATAGCTACATAGTATTGCATTGTGTGGATGTGCCATAGCTTATTCAATCACTTTGCTATATTTAAATTGTTTCTAATGCTGTGGAATTATAATTCTGTATGTGTATTTTTACACTGCTGAGTGTGAATCTTCAGAATAAACTCCTCCACCTACTTCTGATAATTGCCTTGACTCTTTTGCTGGGTCAATAGGTAAGCACACATATATTTTTATTATAGAAGCCTAAATTCTCCTCTAACAAATTGTACTAGTTTATATTCCCACTAACAGTGTATGAAAGTACCTGTTTCTTCATAGAATCAACTAACAAAATGTGGGGTTTTGTGTTGTTTGTTCATTTTTTTAGCTTTTACCTTTCTAATGGATGAGAGATAGTATCTCAGTGTAGTTTAATTGGCATTAACCTATTTTTATGGAATCTGATTGATGGGACGCCTGGGTGGCTCAGTCGGTTAAGCGTCTGGATTTGGCTCAGGTCATGATCTCACGGATTGTGGGTTTGAGCCCCGCATCGGGCTCTGTGCTGACAGCTAGCTCAGAGCCTGGAGCCTGCTTCAGATTCTGTATCTCCCTCTCTCTCTGTCCCTCCCCTGCTCACGCCGTCTCTCTCTGTCTCTCAAAAATAAATTTTAAAAAACCCATAAAATCTGATTGAGATTGAATGTCTTTTCATCTGTTTGAGGGCCATTTTAAATATATTTTTCTGAATTGTCTAATTTTACTTGGCCTGTCTTTTTATCAGATTTTGAGGCCTCTATTCTTAATTTTTATGAATTGTTTACATATTAAAGATATTAGCTTTTGTTTGTGCTATGTCTTGCAAACATTTTTTCCCATTTACCAGTTTCCATAACTTGGGGTATGGTGGCTCTTGCCATCCAGTTTCTATTTTTTTGTACTCAAAAAAAATTTTTTTAGTCTTTATTTATTTTTGAGAGTGAGACAGAGAGAGAGTGTGAGCAGGGGAGAGGCAGACATAGAATCTGACACAGGCTCCAGGCTCTGAGCTGTCAGCACAGAGCCTGATGGGGGACTTGAACCTACTGACGGTGAGATCATGACCTGACCCAAAGTTGGACGCTTAACCAACTGAGTCACCCAGGTGCCCCCGTACTCAAATTTATCAGAAAGATTTTAAAACTATGGTTGAGTTTCCAGTAAAGAGCATAAGATAGAATATGATCACTAATTTTCATACATTTGAATGACTGTTGTGTGAAAGAGAGGGAGACTTATTCAGTGTTTCTCTAAAGTAAAGAATTAGGTTAAATGACTTGCATTTAAAGGAAGCAACAGGAGCTCGTGGGGGGCTCAGTCGGTTAGTGGCTGACTTCAGCGCAGGTAATGATCTCCAAGTTTGAGCCCCACGTCAGGCTCTGTACTGACAGCTCAGAGCCTGGAGCCTGCTTTGGATTCTGTGTCTCCCTCTCTCTCTGTCCCCCCTCCACTCATACTCTGTCTCTGTCTCTCAAAAATGAATAAAACGTTTAAAAAATTTAAAGGAAGCAGCTTTTGCCATTAATGCAACAAAGGGCTTCCTAGCAATGCGTGGACCTTGGTTTCATAAGTAGCTTATTCTGTATCACTAGAAGGTTAAAGATTCCTGTTATGGTGTATGTTATTCCAAAGGTCAAATATTAGCATTTGTTACAAAGTGAGATACCAAGTTAAGTTGCAGTGGGGAATCAAAAATGGATTTTCAAAGACAGGAGTGCATTAAAGGAAATTTAATATGGAGTGACTGAGCTAAACTAAAGTTGAAAAACCAAGGAAGGAAGAAAAAAAAAAAAAAGAAAACCAAAGAAGTCAACAAAATTTACACAGAATTAATCAGAATGGGTAAACAAAAGAGAGGCTAGGCCAGTTTTGAAAATGTGGGTTAGCATCGTTGATGATTTTTATGAGTTCTTACTGCATGTTCAAGGTAAATTGAATCAACTTAAACCAAAACAATAGATACCATGATTAATTTGCATGTTCTATAAGTATTTATTGAGCTTTGGCCCTGATACTGTCTAGTTGTTCCAAATATAGCAGAAAAAGATATTTTTCTGATTTTATAAGGCACAGAGTCTTGGCACTTGCCAGCTGTGACTGTGCTTACTGGAACTTTGTTCCAAGCCAAATTACTTTACCTAGCACCTCAGAATCTCCGGAAATGTCATCTCCCTGAAATCCAGGCAACTTATCTGGCCAGGCTGAACTGAACCAATTATACTGCCCATACCTTTCATTTCAGATTCTCAAAACATTTTATACAGTGCAATCATCATGACTGTCCTGTGAGAAGACTTTCAGTCCCCCATGATGATTTCAGAGGGACAAAAAGAAGTGATAAGATAGAGACTGGGTGAGTCAGCAAAGGTCGAAAGCAGGTCCAAAAACCTAACAATCTCAGAATCTTCACTCAATGACTAGACCACAGAGCATGGAAATTTGGCATTTTGGTGCTTTTTTTGGCCTAACAACTTACAGAGACATCCATAAAATTCATAGAATAGTGAGAAATTGCTTGAGATGTCAGGCTAAAACTTACCCTAAATATCTGCTTTTCTTTCAAGCCTTGATTTTAAGCGAGTGGACTTCTGGGACATGGAATACTTAGATGTCATAGATCCAATCTCAGAGCTTAAAGAGTCCTTACAGTCCAGCTACCTAGTCTCCCATACTGCAAAAAGAATTGGAGAGGTTAGGAGGACTTCCCAAACCACAGACAGTTAACATTCTTTTGAGGTCTTCTACATCTTTGTTCTGTGTACCTTATCATCATCTCAGACTATTTTCCCTGTTCTCTATACTCTAGCTGGTCTGAACTTCCTTTAATTCCTCATAGGTACGATACTCTCTTTTGCCTCTAAGCCTTTGTACATGCTTTTCCCACTGCTTGGATTAATTCTCCATTATCTTTCTCTGGAGAACTCTCAATTTTTGTTCTGAGTTTATCCCCTTGACTGAGTAAAACAGCCTTCTATGTTCCCATGGAACCCTTAATATCATCCTTAGAAACGCTCATCACACCTGCAATTACATGTTTAAGGCTTATCTTCCCCAATAAATTAGTAAGATATTTTTGTCTTATTTTCTTCTATATCTCCAAATAATAGCCAAACATTTTGAATGCAGTGGTTGGTCGATACTTATTTATTAGATTACATGGAAACCAGGACCCAAATTTAGTTTTTCGGGGTATGACACTATTTTACACTATGGTCTTGCCTCCTGATTGAACATTATTTTCCTATGAAAGTGTTAGTGGATATTGAGAAAGATCAAGTATTTTCCCTGAGGATCATCTGATTACTTGTGGTATCTATTTTTTTAATGTTTATTTTTGAGAGAGAGAGAGAAAGAATGACAGAGTGTAAGTGGGGGGGATTGAAAGAGAGAGAGAAAGAGATATAGAATCTGAAGCAGACTCCAGGGCCCAAGCTGTCAGTACAGAGCCCAACGAGGGGCTCGAACCCATGAACCATGAGATCATGACCTGAGCCGAAGTTGGACGCTTAACCCACTGAGCCACCCAGGCGCCCCTGATTACTTGTGGTATTTAAAAGGTACCTGATGGGGGCACCTGGGTGGTTCAGTCGGTTAAGCGTCTAACTTTGGCTCAGGTCATGATCTCATGGTTCATGGGTTCGAGCCCCTCGTCGGGTTCTGTGCTGACAGCTAGCTCAGAGCCTGGGGCCTGTCTTCGGATTTTGTGTCTCCCTCTCTCCCCTGTTCACTCTGTCTGTCTCTCTCTCAAAAATAAAAATAAAAACATTAATAAAAAAATTTTTACAATAGTACCTGATGAAGGAAGGAAGGATATCTGAAAGATTAGAATGACTCAGCGTTAGGTGGATGCAGCCTCACATGTTACAGCAATGTCAGCAGGGCATTTTTCAGTTAATGGGACAGAAATACACAGTGGTTTTGGTCAAACTCTGTATCCTGGCAAATGTCATCCTGGATTATCTAGCCAGCAGGGTCAGCTCATCAAACCTGGTGTTTAATGGTGTGATAGTTTGCCCTGCTAGCCAGCGGTTCTTGTGAATTCAAGAATACACAGGGAAATTCAAACAAAGTTTAATTTATTTATGGGCATAATAAATAAGTCAAATATTCTTGCCTAACACTAACAAATGGTTAAACTGGACAATGAAATTTTAAGTAGCAGATTTACTAATATACTTTTCTGTTTGGTTTTCCTTTATATTAAAGTCATAAATAATGTAAGTTGATAAGAATGTATCTTAGGGATTATGTTGTTCATGCGTGCATTTTATTTATTTCTTATGCATGCATTTTAAAGTAGAGCGAACCGAGATCCTGAATAATTAAGAGACTTGCATATGTTCGCATAGATAGTGGCCGAATCATCTATCTGTCTCTAGCCTCAAAATGCTACCGGTATGATGTGTTGTGTGTGTAGGAATGTGAAGAAGGGCAAAATCTTAAAAAGGGACTCTAACATTTAGATACATATAGACAGATACTCATACATGAAAAACAAACAGACTACATCTGTGGCTCCAGAATAACATGGGCCATTTGACCTTGTCAGAATCATCAGAGAGAAAGCTAGTGTCATAAGTGATGCTTTGTTACCCATTAGATTCTTTTGGAGAAATGTACCAGTAACCAAATCAGGAAAGATAACAAATTCAGGCAGGAAATTATGGTGGATTCTGTTTTCTTTAGGAAAAACAATCCACTTCATGTCCTTCTGCAATTTGTCACAAAATGCTCTGATTAACTTGATTCTGCTGGGTTGGGGGGTGGGGCTTTTTGACTCCCACAGGGAATCTTTAAGCCACACTGGAAGTCATTGGCCCTAATCATAATTTGGATGATATTCAATAGTTCCAAAAGCATTCTTACAGGCATCCCAGGACTACATTGATTAGGAATTTGTTTCAGCAAGCCCTGAGGCTCACCTTTGATTTACAAACTCTCCATAGAGAACATAATTCAAGAGTGCTAATAAGATTTCTGAAGGGATATCAGTGTAGCAGTCAGGATAATCTGTTGGCTTATTTTCATAGCACTTTGCAAATTCATAACCAAACAAGTGATACAAATATTTTTCAGTGTTGAGGAAAATAGCATTGTTATTAGAATAGCAAAGACTGCCCTTGTCCCCAACTTGCTGCTGTAGATATAAGAAGGACTATTTTACCCACTGGCCACTTAGTTGATTACCTTCAGGATTCTATTATTTCCAACTGACACTTAAACCTATGAAATTTGTCCCAGTCCTTAGAATCACTGTTCTCGCCACTATTTGGGCCTCCAGAGCCTTCATCTCATTTAGGGAATGACTGTCAAGTTCACTGCAGAAGGACTAGACCAACACTGTTGAATAGAAGCTTCTTTGATGAAGGAAATGTTTTATATCTGTTCTATTTAATATGGTAGTCACTAGATATATGACTATTGAGCACTTGAAATATAATGTGACTGAGAAGCTGAATTTTTTAAAACTTAAATTTAGTGGCCATACCATCAGACGGCACAGGGGCTGTGCACAGTCCCTTCTATCGACATCCTACTGGCCAGAACCCATTCTTATTGTTTCAACCTAGTTGCAAACTATACTGGGAAATGTCGTCTTCCATGGGCTCAAGAAGAGGAAAACAGAATTGGTGAACACCTAACAAGCCTGTTTTATAGATCGTCTATCTGGTCATAAAGGTCTCTTTCACTATTTTTTCACACATAACACATACTCACCACTCAAGCTCCACTTAGTCCCTGAAACTTTCTTAAAACTCAGGAATGCTGGTGTTCGGCAGTCTTCTTCCTCAAGTCCAGATGCAGCTTTTATTAGCGTGGCAACTGATAAAATAAATGGAAATGTATATGCTTCTGCTTGTCTGTCCCCTCTACACCTATACATACTGATGGAACAGGGCTGGGATAACCACAACAAATACCCACAAAAATGGGAAGAGTAGGGAAACTATGCAGCCACACTTGTCTGGAGCGCTTCTGGAATTCAGTTTAGACAGGCATTATAAATGCATCTGTGCTTGAGGTGGGGTGGTTCTTTGATTATACCCCGATTCTGGAAATAGTTCTCTTGTTCGTTGTTCTCTGTGGCCCCTGGTTCCTCTAGGAGTCACCCCACCCCCCACCCCCAGTGAATAATTTTTTTTAAACCACATAGGAATTGTTGAAAGTCTTGAACAGTCAAAGCCTTTTTTTAGTCCAGATTCGTGGTTTCTTAGGCAGTATAATCCCCTCAAAAATGTAGTGGGCTTCTAATCTATTTTCAGTCTATTTCATAGGCCAGTAACCACACCCACTTTCTTCTAACACTTAAGTTAGAAGCAGTTTGATTTTACAAACCTGAAAAATTCCTGGACACTCTATTCATTTCTGCTTACAAGCAAGCTGATTTTTTTTTTTTTTTGAGAGAGAGAGAGAGAGAGAGAGAGAGAGAGAGAGAGACAGTGTGAGCAGGGAAGGGTCAGAGACAGAAGGAGATACAGAATCCGAAGACAGGCTCCAGGCTCTGAGCTGTCAGCACAGAGCCTGATGCGGGGTTCAAACCCATGAACCGTGAGATCATGACCTGAGCTGAAGTCAGACGCTTAACTGACTGAGCCACCCAGGCGTCCTAACAAGCAAGATGATTCTTTTATGAATTCATCTCTTGTAATACCTTGTAAAATGCAGCCAATAGTAGGCAACACTTGGTAGTAGGATCCTGCTTTCTGAATTCTTCCCCTAAAGCTCCAAGGTCATTAGATGTGCGATCTGACATCCAGGTCGCAGGATTATATTTCAAGTTCTAATGTTTCATCAAATGTGTGGAACTGCTTAACATGTATTTTGATCTTTTTTTAGCCTCTAGCACTGGGTTGCTTGCCACTCAGTGCTGATTTTTTAGGCACTGGCACAAATTCTAGGCTTTTGCTTTCAGCAGCCTCCAATTCAAGATAGCAATCTCTATGTTAGAGGAATTTACACTCCCTGCTCTATCCACAGCTCACAAGGCTCAGCGGCTTAGCACCACAAAGGTTTATTTCTTGCTTACACCCTATCCACTGCTGGTTTGAGGCTTTCCTTGGGGGCTCTCTGCTTGGCAGTGACTCCAGGTCTCAGTTTCTTGGTATCCTGTGAAATTCTCATTTAAACATGTGGCTTCTGGGGTGCCTGGATGGCTCAGTTAGTTAATCATCCAACTCTTGATTTCAACTCAGGTCATGATCTCACGGATCTTGTGTTTGAGCCCCACGTAGGGCTCTGTACAGAGTGTGGAGCCTGGTTTGGGATATTCTCTCTCTCCCTCTACCCCGTTTCCTCTGCTCATGCTCGCTCGCGCTCTCTCTCTCTCTCTCTCTCCCCCCCCCCCGTCCCAATAAATAAATTAACACATGCACATGCGCACACACACACACACATCTTCCAAAAGGACTATTAAAAGGGAAGAGAGAGAGGGGGTAATTGTGCAGAAATTTTACGGTCAGTACTGAAAGTGATGTGAATCACTTCTACTCCACATCCCATTAGGCAGAATGTGGTGGCCTCAATCTGATTCCAAAGGAGACTAGGAAATGTAGCGTTTCTCTGTGCACAAGAATCGCAGTCATGAGCATCTAGCCTCCCTCTGCCACACTAAAGATGTTCCAGCTTCTTGATCTTTGTTATCTCATTCACTCCTCACAGCAACCCTATGTGGAAGGTTTCATTATCCCCGTCTTACAGGTAGAGACAGGAAAGAGTTTAGACTCCTAGTCATGCCACAGTGTGTCCCCTAAAATTGAGTTCTCATCCCCGGGTAGCATCAAGGAAGGTGAGCTGACTAGCTGCCATTTAACCAGGTGATCTCACCTCAGTCCAGACTTCAGTCATCAGTTTTGAAATTTTGAGCACCAGAAAGTGATTTTGGTTTACTGAGAGGGACTTGGTTACTCAAAGTAGCTTTACATGAACTAAGCTCACATGAATTGCTCTGTATATCACTTTAATAATTTACTAACTTATGAAAAGAAATAACTTACGAAAGTATGTCACTTTAATAATTTACTAACTTATGAAAAGAAATAATAGTTGCCATGTGGGTTAGAATTTCATGTGGGCGTGATTTACTCTTTAACATTTTTTTTTTTTTTTAGAGAGAGCACACGTATGGAAGGGGCAGAGAGAGAGGGATAGAGAGAGGGAATCCCAAGCAGCCTCCACACTGTCAGTGCAGAGACTGGTGTGGGGCTTGAACTCATGAGCCAGGAGATAATGACCTGACCCAAAACCAAGAGTTGGCCACTTAATCGACTGAGCCACCCAGGCACCTGAGTATACTCTTTAAAAAGTCTGGTGATATTCAGGGATGGGTGAAAGGGGTGGGATATCAGAGATTTCAGCACATACATGGCCTCTTGCCTTCTCCGTCATGGCGTCCCCATTCCTTGTGGAAGGTACAGTAGATGATTCTCAATAACCACCCTATCTTCCACTCTCTTTCTCCTCTTGGACCACATCCAGCATAAAGAAGTGGAGGTCTCTGGAAAGCTAAATGCTTCAGGAATAGGCAACTAGAGTAAAGGCATTTATTTAGATAAGGTTCTGCTCCCCAGATAAGAAGACTTAAAATCCTTTATTGCACTATAGAGAGGACCTTACAAGTAAGGACTTCTCAGTTCTGCCAACATTGGCCTCTTGCTGGGTACTTTTTGCTGTATAGTTTTTATGTAGTTTAAGTTTAATCTCTCTGAATTATCTTTTTCTAGGTTTCCTTTGCTGATCAACCCCATCCTGACTGTGACATGCTTTCTTGAGTTGCACTCATGTATCCAGTCAAAGTTTGCGGCCTTTTAAGATGCTTTTGCATATCTCTCTTGTAACCAATCATGTGCTGAATCATAATTCTGTAAGGCAAATTTACCGCCTTCCCAAATTCTGGAGTGTCTTATTTTTGCCTCTAAGCAACCCCTGTAACTTATAAAAAAAAAATTAAGTGTGGTATAAAAGAGGTAAACAACTTCCTTCTGCTTTGAGGTTTCTCCTTATTTCTTCTCCCGTAATGCTGTGTTAATCAATTATCAAACTTAGACCCAAGAGAAACAGATTCTTTTGAGGGAAGGATGACAGATTCGTGGTGGTAGCATAGTCCCTTTCTCTTGTGTCCATGGCAAGCGTCAGTCCTGGATCTTAGCTGAGTTAGTCACCTGAACTTTGCAACCGACACGAAACATTCCTATTCCTTTTTAAGGTTTGTCATCTGTAAAGACATAAATTCTCGACATAGTTTAGGACTATCAGAGTCATAATTTTCTTTGTATATTACTTGATTAAAGGATAGAGAAACTGAGTAAAGAGTGAGAAAGAAATCTCTGAATTCCAGGGGCTGTTGCGATTGCTCTGTGGGAGAACACTGGCCTAGGTGGAAGGAAGCGCTTATGTCACCCTCAAGAGCTCTTCCAGTCCTGACATTTGGATCTTAATGGCGCTCCTCAGCCACTTTTTCTTGAAGTACCTATGTCCCGTAGCTGCTCTAGGCTTTCTTTTTGGCACTGGCCTCTCCTCACCTTCCACTGAATTCTTTCCCACTGAGAACTGGCTCTCAGTTGAAATCTGTGTATATCACCTTAATAAGTGTTCCAGGTGGAGCAGCACCCTGGGTTTTAGGATTTTTTTTTTTTTTTCATTTTACTGTTGTTGTTCTCTTACTGCTTCTGTAGGAGATGCTGTGTTTCTGAGTTGCCTGTGTAAAATGAGTAATGGGCCAAGGGACCAGGAGGCCCTCAAGGCCATCTGCTGTTCACTCAGATCACAGGAGAATGGCTGTGGTGAGGCCTCAGGGGAGCCTGAATGGGCTTTGTTAAAGCATTCCCCCTCTCTGCCCTCAGTTTAGCCAGTCCTAAGAACTCAGGGGTATCGGGAGGCTGCTTGGCATTGGCTTATGCAAGCCAATTGTTTGCTTCTTTGTTTCTGAGTGTGGTTGACACACCTGCTGCATTAGTTGCGGGTGTAGAAGGTGGTGATTCAGCGTCTCTAGGTGTTATGCTGTGTTCACCACAAGCGTAGCCACCATCTGTCACCATGCACACAAGATCGTGGACTATATTCCCTGTGCTGTGCCTTTTCTTCCCACGACTTAGTCCATTCCCTGCCTGGAACTCCTGGATCTCCCATTCCCCTTTACCATTTTGCCCATCACCCCCTCCTCCTTTCCTTGTGGTAACCATCAGTTCTCTGTATTTATAGGTCTAATTCTGCTTTTTGCACGTTCATTTGTTTTTTTAGATTCCATACATTAGTGAAGTCATATGGTATTTGTCTTTTCAGTCCTATTTATTTACCCTCGAGGTCTGTCCACGTCACAAATGACAAGCCAATTGTTTGCATCTCTTCCCAAGCCCCATAGTCAGTAACTGCATATTGGTAACTTGAAAACAGACATAGTGAGAGTATTTATACCATGGAAATGGGAAAATCCTACAAATTAAAGTTTTGGTTTTTTTTCTTGAAGAGTCCGTTGCTAGACATTTAACAGCAAACTATTGTCCAAAGTTATTGTCATAACATTGTGTCAGCTCAATGATATCAAAGGATATTGAAGATAGAGATCTAGTTACCTGTATGTTTCACAGAAAACTGCAAGAGCTTCTTAATTCGACTCTGTCGAACTATAAGTGTATAATAATAATCCTATTGTGAATAGAAGCAAAGTCTAAATACATTTATATATCATCTTTCCATATTCCTATGAAATATGTTTAAAAAATTTTTAATGTTTAAGATTTTATGGACTTTTAACACTGATTAATTTATGAAACTTATTTTTCATGGACATTCAAATAAAACGTCATTAAGATTAATGGATGTTTAGGGGCGGCTGGGTGGCTCAGTTGAGTGTCTGACTCAGCTCAGGTCATGATCTCACAGTTCATGGGTTCAAGCCTTGTATCGGGCTCTGTGCTGATAGCTAGCTTAGAGCCTGGAGCCTGTCTTCAGATTCTGTCTCTCTCCCTCTGTGTTTCTCCTCTGCTCACACTGTCTTCCTCTCTCTCAAAAAATAAATAAAACATAAAAAATTGTTTTAAAGATAAATGGATGTTTAGGCTTCTCAGAATTCTGAAATGATGCTCTTAGTTGCTTTTTTCTCTAAATAAAATGTAATATAAGGGAGCTTCCATGCCTAAGTTCATTACAGTTGACTATTGGCAGAAAACTGGCACTCCAGTTTTCATTATAGATTGGAGACTATATTTGCAAAAATTAAGAAATAATGGGAAAATTTCAAAAATTATTTTTTAATGGTTTCTTAAAGTTTATTTTTAACAGAGAGAGAGAGAGAGAGAGAGAGAGAGAGAGAGAGAGAGAAAGTGAGCAAGAGAAGGGCAGAGAGAAATGGAAACACAGAACCTGAAGCAGGCTCCAGGCCTGCTGTCACCACAGAGCCTGATGCAGGTCTCAAACTTGTGAACCACGAGATCATGACCTGAGTCAAAGTTGGCTGCTTAACTGACTGAGCCACCCAGATGACCCCAAAAATTATTTTTTAAGACAGAGAAATGTGGAAGCAATAGGACCAGACAAACTAGCTAAAAGATTCTGGAGAAGGGAAGACCTCTTCCTATGTGAGCATTTTATTTCCTGAGGGTAGTTTACAAATCAGGAAAATGGCAGGGTATTAGAGTGGGCCCAGGCAGAGGCTGGGTACTGGGGAAAATGGAAATTAGTAGTCTTTGGTTTTCAGCATGTTAACTCTATGTGCTTTGGTTGGCTGCCTTTGTATTTATCCTGTTCGGAGTTTGATTCTCAACCATGATCTCCTCAGTTATTATGTTTGCCCCAATCACTCCCTCTCCTTCTGGGACTTAAAGACATGTGGTACCTTTATTTTCAAACTGTATTCTACACATCTATTACTCTGTTCTCTGTTGCTTTAAAACTTCTTCCTTATTATGCTTTCATTCTTCTTGAGTATTTTCTCTTGATATTTCTTTGCTTCACCAATTCTGTCTTCTCCTCTGTCCAGTCTGCTGTTGAAATGGTCTGGTGAGTTTTTAATTTCAATGAAGCTGAGGAGAAAAGCAGAAGAAAATCTTTCACAGTTTGGTGGTAAAATACATAGAATAAAATTTACAATGTTAACCAGTTTTTAAATGTATGGTCAGTGGGGTTAAGTACATTCTTATTATTATACAAGCATAAGTACCATCAATCCAGAGCTCTTTTTACCCTGCAAAACTGAAATTCTATATGCATTCAACAATAACTCCCGATTACCTCTTGCCCCAGTCTCTGCAGCCACCATTTTATTTTCTGACTCTGATTATGATGACTCTAAGTACCTCATATAAGTGGAATCACATACTACTTGTTCTTTTTGTGACTGGCTTATTTCACTGAGGATAATGTACTCGAAGTTCATTCATGTGGTACTATATGTCAGAACTTACTTCCTTTGTAGGGCTGGAGATACATATACATATGTTTTGCTTATCCATTCGTCTGTCAGTGGACACTTGGGTTGCTTCTAGTGTTTAGCTACTGTGAATACTACTGTAAACATAGTACACAAATATCTCGTTGAGACCTTGATTTTAATTCTTTTGAGCAAATACCCAAAATTAAAATTTCTGGATCATATAGTAATTCTACTTTTAGTTTTTTGAGGATGCACTATACTGTTCTCCACAGTGACTGTACCATGTTACATTCCCATGAACAGTTCACCCAGGGTTCCAGTTATTCTATATCCTTGCATCATTTGCTTCTTTCTGTTTTTATCTCTATATTTTTGTTTCAAGTTTTGTATTTAAATTACAGTTACTTGGGGCGCCTGGGTGGCTCAGTCAGTTAAGCATCTGACTCTTGATTACAGCTCATGATCCCAGAGTCATGGGATTGAGCCCATGCTGACCATGGAACTTGCTTAAGATTCTCTCTTTCTCCCCCTCTCCCCCTCTTCTGCTTCTCCCTCTCCTCCCCTCTCTCTCTCCCTTTGCCCCCTCCCCTGTGCTCTCTTTCTCTCAAATAAATAAATAAACAAATAAATCCAGTTAGTTAACATATAGTGTAATGTCAGTTTCAGAATAGAATTTAGTGATTCATCAATTACATATGACACCCAGTGCTCATGACAAGTGCCCTCCTTAATACCCACCACCCATTTAGCCTATCTCCCCATCACCCCCAACCCCAACAATCCTGTTTGTTTTCTGTAGTTACAGGTATGGTTTACCTCTGTTTTCCTCCCCGCTCCCCGCTCCATTCTCATTTTTAAAAAAATGTTTGTTTATCTTAGAGAAAAACAGAGCATGAGTGGGGGAGGGGCAGAGAGAGAGGGAGACAGAATCAGAAGCAGGTTCCAGGCTCTGAGCTGTCAATGCAGAGCCAGCCCAACAGAGGGCTATTCATGTCTTCTGCCCATTTTTTACCTGGATTATTTGTTTTTTGGGGGGCGGGGTACTGAGTTTGAAAGGTTCTTTATATATTTTGGATACTGAGCCTTTATCAGATACATCGTTTGCAAATATCTTCTCCCATTCTGAAGGTTGCCTTTTAGTTTTGGTGATTGTTTCCTTTGCTGTGCAGAAGCTTTTTATCTTGATGAAGTTCCAATAGTTCATTTTTGCTTTTATTTCCCTTGTCTCCAGAGACTTGTCTAGAAAGAAATTGCTGTGGCCAATGTCAAAGAGGTTACTCCCTATGTCCTGCTCTAGGATTTTGATGGTTTCCTGTCTCACATTTAGATTTTTCCATCCATTTTGAATTTATTTTTATGTGTGGTGTAAGAAAGTGGTCCACGTTCATTCTTCTTCATGTTGCTGTTCAGTTTTCACACCACCATTTGTTGAAGAGACTGTCTTCTTTCCACTGGATATTCTTTTCTGTTTTGGCCATGTAGTTGTACATCAATTTCTGGGTTTTCTGTTCTGTACCATTGATCTATGGGTCTATTTTTGTACCAGTACCATACTGTCTTGATGACTACAGGGTTGTAATATAACTTGAAGTTCAAAACTGTAATGCCTCCAGCTTGGGTTTTCTTTTTCAGGATTGCTTTGGCTATCTGGCGTCCATTGTGGTTCCGTGTGAATTTTAGAATTGTTTTGTATATCTCTATAAAAAATGAGGGTAGTATTTTGATAGTGATTGTATTAAATGTATAGATTGCTTTGGGTAGTATCTACATCTTAACAATATTTCAATCCATGAGATTGACTTATCCATTGAAATATCTTTCAATCCATGAGAATGGACTGTTTTTCCATTTCTTGGTGTCATCTTTAACTTCTTTTATAAGTATTCTATGATTATCAGAGTACAGATCTTTTTACCTCTTGGTTAGGTATATTCTTTAGGTCTAATTGTTTTTGGTGCAATGGTAAATGAGATCAATTCCTTGATTTCTATTTCTGCAGCTTTATTATTTGGTGTATAGAAATGTAACAAGATTTCCGTATGTTGAATTTGTGTACCAGTTCTAGAAATTTTTTTGTAAAGTCTTTTGGGTTTTCTACATAGAGAATTATTTTCTGTGAACAGTAAAAGTTTAACTTCTTCCTTACAGTTTTGGATGCCTTTTATTTCTTTTTGTTGCCTGATTGCTATGGTTAGGACTTCCAGTACTAAGCTAAATAACAGTGGTGAGAGTAGACATCTCAGTACTGTTCCTGGTGATGGAGGAAAAGCTCTCAGTTTTTCCCCATTGAGGTATGACCTGTGGGTCTTCTGTATATGGCCTTTGTGATGTTGAGGTAGGTTCCCTCTATCCCTATTTTGTTGAAGATTTTTATCAAGAATGGGTGCTGTACTTTGTCAAATACTTTTTCTGCATCTCTTGAGAGGATCTTATGATTCTTGTCCTTACTTTTATTAATTTGGTGTATCATGTTGTTTGATTTGTGAACATTGAACCACCCCTGCAGTCCAGGCATAAATCTCACTTGATCATGGTAAATAATTCATTTAATGTACTGTTGGATTTGCTTTGCTAGGATCTTCTTGAGAATTTTTGCATTTATGTTCATGAGGAATATTGGCCTTTTTTTAGAGTCTTTGGTTTTTGAATCAAGCTAATGCTGGCTTCTTAGAGTGAATTTGGAAGTTTTCCTTTGATTTCTATTTTTTGGAACAGTTTGAGAATAATGGGTATTAACCCTTCTTTAAATGTTTGGTAGAATTTCCCTGGGAAGTCATTTGGCCCTGGACTTTTGTTTGTTGGGAGATTTTTGATTACTGATTCAATTTCCTTGCTGGCTATCAGTCTGTTTGAGTTTTCTATTTATTCCTATTTCAGTTTTGGTAGTTCATATGTTTCAAAGGATTCATTTCTTCTAGATTCCTAAATTTGTCGGCATGTGATTCTTCATAATATTCTTATAATTTTTTGTGTTTTCATAGTGTTGGTTGTGATCTCACCTTTCTCATTCATGATTTTATTTATTGGTGTCCTTTCTCTTTTATTTTTGATAAGTCTGGCTAGAAATTTATCAGTTTTATTAATTCTTTCAAAGAACCAGCTCCTGGTTTTATTCATCTGTTCTACTGTTCTTTGCTGACTGTAGGCTTCAATTCTCTTCTGGCTCCCTGAGGTGTAAGGTTAGGTTGTGTATTTGAAACACCTCTTGTTTCTTGACGTAAGCTTGTATTTCTATATACTGCCCCTTATGACTACTTGTGCTACATCCCAAAGGTTTTGGACCATTGTGTTTTCATTTTTATTTCCATGTGTCTTAAAAATTCTTCTATTTCCTGATTGATCCACTCATTCTTTAGTCAGATGTTCTTTAACCTCCATTTATTTGTGGTTTTTCCAAATTTTTTCTTGTGGTTGACTTCAAGTTTCATAGAGTTGTGGTCTTAAAATTTGCATGATATGATCTCAGTCTTGTTTTACTTGTTGAGACTTGATTTGTAACCCAGTATGTGATCTATTCTGGACAATGTCCTGTGTGCCCTCAAAAAGAATGTGTGGGGGTACCTAGGATGCACAGTTTGTTAAGCAGCCAACTCTTATTTCAGCTCAGGTCATGATCTCACAGTTTGTGGGACTGTGGGCTCCACATTGGGCTCAGTGTTGACAGTGCAGAGCCTGCTTGGAATTCTCTCTCTTCTCGCTCTGGTCTTCCCTCACTCATGTTCTCTTTCTCTCTTTCCCTCTCTTTTTCAAAATAAATAAAAATGAAAAAATTTTAATAAAAATGTATTTCTTTGATTTTCTAATTAGTCAATCTATCCATTGTTATAAGTGGAGTGTTAAATTCCTCTACTATTATTATATTATTATCAATGAAATTCTTTCTTATTGTTTTATATATTTGGGTGTTCCAAGTTGAGGGCATCAATATTTACAAGTATTAGATTTTCTTGTTGAATAGGTCCCTTTATTATTATATAGTACCCTTCTTCATCTTTGGTTACAGTCTGTGGTTTAAAAGTCTACTTTGTCTGATACAAGTATGGCTCCCCTAGCTTTCTTTGATGTCCATTAGCATAATAAATGGTTATCCCTTCACTCTGAATCTGCAAGTCTCTTTAGGTCAAAAATGGGTCTCATGTTGTCAGCATATTGATGGGTCTTGTTTTTTTTTTTTTTTTTTATCCATTCAGACATCCTATGTTTTTTTATTGGAGCAGATAGTTCATTTACATTCAGAGGGATTATTGATAAATATGAATTTAGTGCCATTGTATTACTTGTTAAGTCATTGTTTCTGGAGATTTTCTCTGTTCTTTTCTAGTCATTGTCACTTTTGGGTATTTTTTTTCCGCACCCAAAGAGTCCTCTAATATTTCTTACAGAGCTCGTTTAGTGGTCATGAACTCCTTTAGTTTTTGTTTATCTGGGAAACTATCTCTCCTATTCTGAATGACAGTCTTGCTGGATAGAGTACGTTGGCTACATACTTTTCTTATTCAGCCCCTTGAATATATCATGCCACTTTCTTCTGGCCTGTCAAGTCTGCTGCTAACCTCATCTGTCTTCCCTTGTAAGTTAAGGACTTCTTTTCTCTTGCTGCTTTTAGGATTTTTTCCCTTATCTCTGTATTTTGCAAATTTAATTATGATCTATTTTGGTGTTGGCCTTAACTTTTTTATGGGGTTTCCCTGTGCCTCCTGGATTTGGATGTCTATTTCCTTTCCCCAATGAGGGAAGTTTTCAGCTATATTTACTCAAGGAGATTTTCTTCCCCCCTTTTTCCTCTCTTCTTCTGGGATTTTATAGGATACGAATCTTATTACACTTTTGTATCACTAAGTTACCCAAGTCTACCTCTGTCACCTAATATTTCTTTTCTCTTCTTTCAGCTTCATTATTTTCCATAATTTTATTCTCTATGTCACTTATTCATTCCTCTGTGTCTTCCAGTCCTTGTGGTCATTACATCCAGTCGGTTTTGCATCTCAGTTACAGCATTTTTAAAAAATTCCCAGCCTGACTAGGTTTTAGGTCTTTTATCTCTGCAATAAAGGATTCCCTTGTGTCTTCTATGCTTATCTCAAGCCCAGCGAGTATCCTTATGGTTGTTGTTTTAATTTTGGATCAGGCACATCACTTATATCTGTTTCACTTAGATTCCTGGTCATGACCTTTTCTTGTTCTCTTTTAGGGTGAAATTCCTCTGTGTTGGCATTTTGTCCAGGTCTCTGTTTTCTTCTCTGTGTTAGGAAAGCCTGTTATGTTTTCTGCTCCTGAGAGAAATGGCTTTATTAAGAAGAGGTCGTATACTGTCCAGGGCTCAGAGCTTCAGAAAATGTTTCTGATGTGTGCTGTGTACACTCTGCTCTTATGTTTTGGCTACTCTTTCCCTCAGGTCAGTCCTCTGCAGAGTTTCTCCTTGCCTGCAGTGTGGAATGTTTGGACCTTGGCCAGAGTTGGGCGAGTTTTAACGAAGTGTGCTCTAGTCTATTTATTAAAAGAGACTTCATGCTATTTTCACTAGAGCTGAAGCTTTGCAGTGCTCTATGGTCAGTAGACTTGTGTAAGGGGCGTTTGTGCTGGTCTTCTTGGGGGAGGGGCCTGCTGCTCAGGTTCTCAGGCACACTAGCCCTAGTAAAGCAGCACCCGCAGCGCACAGGGGGCGGGACTTGTCATAAGTGGTTTAGGCCCCTGCTGTTGGCATTGTTCTGCTTACTGAAGTTAGTTTATGCTGAAGGGCGTAAGAGAGAAATGGCACAAGATTTCCCCCTCATCCCCAGAGAGAGGAGTTTGTGCCTGGCACTGTCTGGGTAGTGCTCACAGAAGAGTGAACAATCTCCACTCGTGTGTCCCAGGCATCCCTCAGATCCCTGTCTGTGTCTGGGCTGTGTGCCCACGCGGCAATGCAGTGTACCTGTGTTTTATCCCAGTTAGCTGACTGAGTTTTAAATCTCCAAACTTGGGGCGCCTGGGTGGCTCAGTCAGTTGAGCATCTGACTCTTGATTTTGGCTCAGGTCATGATCTCATGTTTTGTGGGATCAAGCCATGCATTGGACCCTGTGCTGACAACACAGAGCCTGCTTGGGATTTTCTCTCTCCCTCTCTCCTCTGCCCCTCCTCTCCTTCTCAAATAAATGAACGTTAAAAAAAAAATAAAAGCAACACCTCAAACTTTAGGGACCTGGCATGGTGTGGACCTATGCTGGTCCTCTGGGAGAGAGTGCTGCCACACCGGGCTGATGCCGGCTTGTCCCAGGACAGTCTTACCAAAGTGCAGGAACTTGGAGTTTGAAATAAAGTGCAACATAAAGTGGTGTCCAGTTTAGCCACCCTCAGCAGGTGTCTATGCTGAGGGTCAGAGGAGAGTAATGGCGCCTGCCAGCTCTTTTGTCCCCAGAGAGGCAATGTGGCAATACCACCTCTCCCAGATGTGCTCCAAGAAGTGGAAACAATTCCTCCCAGTATATCCCAGGGAAGGCTCAGACTGCACCTTCCACTGTCCGCCCTCAGTCTCCACAGGAGCACTGTAGCACCTGCCAGCCTCCACACAGTGTGGACCTCCAAAACTTAAAAGTCTTTGAGTTCCACTGGTTGTAAAACCTTATGATAGTCAGCCCCTCCTGTTTTCCCAGTCAGTGGCATTGAGGGAGCGTTTTCCTTGTGTGATCCCCTGTGTGCTTCTCTCCCTTCCCCCCACCCCCATGGTCAGGACTCCCTCCCCTCGGCAGCACCCATGATCCTTTTCTCCCCCAAATCATGTCTCCCCACCTCTTACCTTCCATGATGTGGCCTCTTCTCTCCTTCTAGTTGTGCCATTTGTTCTGTCTGTCCTCAGATTGATTTCTTGGGTGGTCAGAATGATTTGATATTTATCTAGATGTGTTCAAGGGATTAAGCAAGCCCAGGGTCCTCCTACTTCTCTGCCATCTTAGTTCCCTGTTTTTTCCTTCTATATAGAAGTTAGTCATCCTCGTGGGTATGCGGTGATTATAGTTTTTATTTGCATTTCCCTAATGATTAGTGATATTTAGCATCTTTAATTATGCTTATTGGCTTTTTGTATACCTTCTTTAAATAAATACCTATTCAAGTTCTTTGCTTGAATAAATTTTTGGTTTGATTTTTGTCTTTGGGATTTAGGAGTTATCTATCTATTCCGGATATTAATCTCTTATCAGATATATAATTTGCAAACATGTTCCCCATCTTGTGGATTGCCTGTTTACTCTGTTGATAGGGTCTTTTGATGCACAAATTTTAAAAATTTTTATCAAGTTCAATTTGTCTATTTTTTTTGTTGTTGCCTGTGCCTTTGTTTCCATATATAAAAATCACTGCCAAATCTAATGTCATGAATCTTTTGCTCTGTAGTTTATTCTAACAGTTTGATAGTGTAGGGTCTATATTTTGGTCATGAATCCACTTTAAGTTAATTTTTGTATATGGTCTTAGTTCAGGATTCAATTCCATTATTTTGATTGTGGATATCCAGAGCTTCCAGAACCATTTATTGGCACTTTTGTTGAATCTCATTTGACTGTATATGCAAGGATTTATTTCTGGACTCTTTATTCCATTAATCTATATGTCTGAATTCATGCCAGTAGACCAGTTTTGATTACTATAGCTTTGTAGTAAGTTTTGAAGCAGTAAGTGTGAATCTTTATCTTTGTGCTTTTGGAGGCTTGTTTTAGCTATTTGGGGTCATTTGAATTTCCATAGAATTGTAGGATAGATTTTTCTATTTCTGCAAAAGAAAAAGAGGGTATTGGAGATTTTATATGGATTACATTAAATGTTATGTCATTTATGGATAATATTGGCATCTTAATATTAAATTTTCCAATCTATGAATATAGAATGTCTGTACATGTATTTATGTTGTCTTTATTTTCTTTCAGAAATGTTTTGTCATTTTCATCATACAAGGCTTTTGCCACCTTAGTTAATTCCTAAGTATAGTTTGGGAAGCTATTGTAAATGGAATTGTTTTCCTAATTTCTTTTTCAGACTGTTCATGGTTAGTGTATAGAAATGCAACTGATTTTTGTTGACTTTGTGTCCTGCTACTTTGCTGAATTTATTTATTAGTTCTAACAGGTATTTTTGCATGGAATTATTAGCTTTTTACATATAAGATCATATCATCTGCAAACAGAGATCACTTTAGTTCTTTCTAATTATGATGCATTTAATCTCCTTTTCTCGCCTAATGATTCTGGCTGGAACTTCTAGTGCTGTGTTGAACAGAAGTGGTGAAAGTAGGCATTCTTGCCTTATTTTAAATCAGAGGGAAAAAGCTTTCTGTTTTTTTTTTCTTTACCCATCAAATATATTTGCTGTGGGATTTTTATACATGGCTTTTATTATATTGAGATAGTTTTCTTCCGTTCCAAGTGTGTTGAATATTTTTCTTTTTTAATCATGAAAGAATATTGAATTTTGCTAGATGTTTTTTCTGCGTCAATTGAGATGATCATGTAGTTTTTCCCCCTACATTATGTTAATGTGGAATATTATACTAATAAATTTTCTTAGAGTGTGTGTGTATGCGTGTGCGTGCGCATGCGCGTGAGTGGGGGCGGGCAGTGTGTGAGGGAGAGAATCTCAAACAGACTCCGCACCCAACGCTGAGTGCACCACCAGGTTTCATCTCCTGACAGTGAGATCATGACCTGAGCTGAACTCAAGAGCTGGATGCTTAACTGACCGAGTCACCCAGCTGCTCCTACTGAAAATTCTTTGTTTGAACCATTCTTGCATTTTAGGAATAAGTCCCACTTGGTCGTGATGTATAATATTTTTTGTGTGCTGCTGAATTTGGTTTGCTTAGCATTTGATTGGGGACTTTTACATCAATTTTCATGATAAATATTGGACTGTAGTTTTATTTTGTTTTGTTTTTCTTATAATGTCTTTGTCTGGTTTTGGTACCAGCTTAATTCTGGCCTCAGAGGATGAGTTAGTATTCCATCCTCTTCAATTTGGAGGAGTGGATGTTTGAGAAGTATTGGTGTTAATTTTTCTTTAAATATTTAGTAGAATTGACCAATGAATTCATCAGGTACAGAATTCTTCCATTGTCGTTGGGAGATTTTTATTACCGAGTCAGTCCCCTTCATAGTTATAGGTCTGTTTATATTTTCTATTTCTTCATGGTTTACTCTTGGCAGGTTTTGTGTTTCTAAGAATTTTTCCATTTCATGTAGTTGGCCAATTTGTTGGTATGTGTTTGGTCACAGTACTGTCTTATAATTCATTTTATTTATACAGAATTATGGTAATATCCCCACTTTAATTTCTGATTTTAGTAATTTAAATTTTTTTTCTTCTTATGTAAGCTAAAGTTTCATTTTGTTGCTGTTTTAGAAGAGCCAACTTTTGGTTTCATTAATTTTTCTCTATTATTTTTGTATTCCTAACTTTGTTTATCTCCTAATGTCTATTATATCTGCCTTCTGCTAGCTGGGGGTTGAGATTTCATTCTTTTTCAAGTGCCTTAGGTTGTAAAATTAGGTGTTTGAAATCTTTATTGTTTCCTAATGTAAATTTTACAGCCATAAATTTCTCCTTTAACACTGCTTTCACTGTGTTCTGGAAATTTGGGGATGCTCTGCGTTTGTTTCCATTCATCTCTAAGTATTTTCTAATTTCTCGTGTGAGTTCTTCTTTCACTCATTGGTTAAGAATGTATTGTTAATTTCCACAAATATGTCACTTTTATAGTTTTTCTTGTTAATGATTTCTAACTTCATCCTGTTGTAGTCAGAGAACATGTTAAGTCTGATATCTATCTTATAAAATATTTTGAGACTTAATTTATGACCTAACTTGTGGTCTATCTTGGAAACTATCTCACATGTACTTGAGAAGAATGTGTAGACTGTTGGGTAGAGTATTTTGTGTACGTCTATTAGATCTAGTTAGTTTATTGTGTTGTCAAGTCCTCTCTTTCCTTATCTTCTATCTTGTTGTTCTATACGTTATTGAGAGTAGGGTATTGAACTTGTCAACTATTACTATATAACATTTTTCCCCTTTAATCCTCCTAATTTTTTCATTATATAGTTTGGTAATCTGTTACTGGATAAGTGTTTATAATCATATCTTTTTGCTGCCTTGAATTTTCTGCTCTCTTTTGGTTACTATTAGCATGGAATTCTTTTTTTAGCCTTTCACTTTCAATATGTTTGTTTCTTTGGATCTAAAGCAAGTCTCTTCTAGACAGCACATCCTTGAATCATGTTTTTTTAATCCATGCTGCTAATCTATCTTTTGATATGAGAGTTTAATCTATTTACATTTAAAGTAATTACTGCCAAAGAGTGATTGACTTCTGTCATTTTGATATTTTATTCTATATGCCTGTAGCTTTTTGGTCTTTTGTTTATGGCATTACTGCCATCCTTTGTGTTGACTTTTCCTTTTTTGGTAATGAAACATTCAAATTCATTTCTCATTTCCTTTTATGTATATTCTTAGTGCCTGTTCATTTCAACCCATCAGATTCCATTTAGCATTTTCAGTAGGAAAAGATATAGTCATAATAACTCCTTTAGTTTTTGTTTATCTGAAAATAACTTAAATTTCCTCTTGCTTTTGAAGGACAGTTTTACCAGATAATAGGAATCTTGGTTGACATTTTTTTCTTTTAGCACTTTGTATCAGTCCACTGTCTTCTGGCATCCAAAGTTTCGGATGGGAACTATGCTAATAAGCTTATTGAGGACTCATACGTTACAAATTTCTTCTCTATTGCTGCTTTCAAAATTCTTTCTTTGGCTTTTCACAGTATGATTATAATGTCTCAGTATGAGTCTGAGTTCATCCTAGTTGGAATTTGTTGAGCTTCTTGATATTAATATTGATGTCTTTCATCAAATTTGGGAAGTTTTCAGTCACTACTTTTTCAGATATTCTCTCTGCTCATTTCTCTCTCTCTTCTTCTGGGACTCCCACCGGCTGCAGGTCCGATCCAGCCTTCCCCTGTACTTAAAGGGGAAGGCGCCGTCTTCTCCTGAAAGGGCGCACCTTAAGGAGGGACAACTCCTGCGGCGCCCAATCAGGAGAGGCCGGCCGATACCTTTGACCTTTCTAGAGGCGGGCCTAGTCACGCCCCACGTGGCGTGTCCTGGGCCCACTCTGATTGGTCAATACTCCAACTATTGTGATTGGCTCCCACAACTGCCAGTATTGATGGGGGGCAGGGATTGGATCACTGTACACCTGTCATCATTTCCTGTAACTCCCTCTCCCAAAAGCATAAAAGGCCCTGCCCTGCCTTTGTTTGTGACTCTCTCCACGTGGCCAGCGGGTTGGATGGAGACTGTGAGCCCGAGCTTAAGCTTGTAATAAAGGCCCTTTGCTTTTACAGGCGTGACTCGGTCTCCCTAGCAGTCTCTGGTGTTTGTTTTGGGGTGATTTTACAAACTTGGGTACAACAATATCACTTTAGTCAGAGGGGCTTGGGATTGCAAAAATTGGGGGAGCTACAACATTAGCTGTTGCTACTTTATTTTCACCTCTGTGATCAGAATCTGCAATCAGAGCACAGATCCCTAATACTTGGAAGACAGTGTTCTTTTTGCCTGCCCTTGCTCCTGCAAGCTGGTCCAGGAAAACACGCATAGCTACTTGCCATAATGGGGCTGCTACTGTGCTAGGAGCTGAAGTTGACTGAAATTAACTGCAATTTATCAGAGTCTTTCCCTGGAAGTTACAAACTTTCAGTCTACACTAGAGTTATAAAGTAGTTACATCATACAGATTCTATCAATGTAATTGTTGTCTAGGTAAGAAGCCTATTTTGCTGCTTCCTACTCTGACATCTCCCCCAAATCCTCCTACATTGATTGAGTTTTGCATGTCAGGTCAACCGTACATTTCTGAAAAACCGCATCTGGTCATTTGATATTACTGTTTTTATATATTATCAATTTTGATTTGTTAAAATTTTGTTTAGGACATTTACACGTGTGTTCATGAGGGATATTGATTGGTGATTCATTTCTTATGTTTTAATCTTGTTTTGGTATCAGTTTAATGATGAACTCATAGAATAACATGGGCTCTGAAGGTTTTTTTAACTACAAACTTTTAAATTTTTAATGTTTATTTTTTGAGGGAAAGAGAGAGAGAGAGGGAGAGCGAGCAAGCTCAAGCACAGGAGTGGGGGAGGAGCAGACAGAATCTGAAGCAGCCTCCAGGTTCTGAACTAGGGCTTGAATTTATAACCATGAGATCATTACCTGAGCTGAGTTGGATGCTAACTGACTGAGACACCGAGGCACCCATACAGGTTTTTTTAGTGTTTATTTTTGACAGAGAGAGCGAGCATGGGTGAGAGAAGGGCAGAGAGAGAGAGAGAGAGAGAGAGAGAGAGAGAGAGAGAAGGGGAGACAGAGGCTGAGCGCCAAGAGCCTGATGTGAGTTGAGCTCATAAACCAGGAGATCTTGAAGGAGCCAAATTGTCCACTTAACTGACTGAGCCACCCAGGTGGCTTATTCACCCTAAACTACAAATTTTATCTAAGCTGTCAAAGGTATTGGCAGAAATTTATTTATAATATTTGCTTATTATCCTTTTAATATTTGTGATTTGTATTAATCTCCAGCTAGATATTTATCACTTGATTTCAAAGAATCTGCCTTTGGTTGTGTTGATGTCTCTATTTTCCTGTTCTCTATTTTGTTGATTTGTACTCTGACATTTATTATTCCCTTTATTCTGCTTCCTTTGAGTTTAACTGACTTTTCTTTCTCTAGTTGCCTAACGTGGAAGCTGAGGTCACTCATGAGAATTTTCTTCTCTTCTAATATTGGCATTAATTCTATAAAATTATGACATCCCATACATTTTTATATGTAGTGTTTTCATTTTCATTAAGCTTGAAACATTTTTAAATTTTCTTTCTGATTTAGTCTTTGACCCTTATGTACTTTAGATGTGTGTTAGTTTCCAAATATTTTGGAAATTTACAGGGATATTTCTGTTAATAGTTTTTAATTTATATCCATAGTAATCAGGGGCGCCTGGGTGGCTCAGTCAGTTAAGTATCTGACTCTTGATTTCAGTTCAGGTCATGATCTCATGGCTTGTGAGTTTAAACCTTATGTCAGGCTTTGCTCTGGTAGTGTGGAGCCTGCTTTGGATTCTCCCGCTTTCCCTCTCTCTGTGCCCCTCCTCTGCTCATGTTCTTTCTCTCTCTCTCCAAATAAATAAATCAACTTAAAAAAATCCATAATAATCAGACAACATACTTTGTATAACTTAAATACTATTAAATTTCTTGAGATTTGTTTTGGTTTACCAATATCTTTGTGCATTTGAAAATAATGTGTATTCTATTGCATAGAATTCTCTATGCTCTTAACTAGCTGAAGTTAAATGAGAGTGTTATTCAAGTATGCTGTATCATTACTTATTTCCTGTCGTTTGTTTTATCAAGTATTATGAGAGGGCATTGAAATGTCCAACAATAACTGTGAATGTTTGTTTATCCTTGTAGTTGTCAGTTTTTGCTACATGTTTTTTGAAACTCTGTTGTATAGTGCCTAAATTTCTATGATTGTTATTTCCTCTACATTAATTGACTCCTTTATTATTATGAAATAACTGTCTTTATACATAATATTAATATTTTCTCTGCAATCTATTTTGTTCAATATTAGTACAGACATTTCAGCTTTTTATTACTATTGTTAGCACTGTGTATTTTTCATAATTTTACTTTTAATCTATTTATGTCTTTGTATTTGAATTGTGTTTCTTGTAGGTAGCATAGCATTGCTTTTTTTAGGTCAGTTTGACAATTTTTGGCTTTTAACTAGGATATTGAGACTATTTATCATCTTGTTACTGTTTTTTGTTTGTCCAATGTAGCTTTCATTCCTTTTTCCTTTTTCCTTGGCTCCTTTTGGATTTAGTGAGCACTTTTTATAATTCTATTTTATCTCATTTTTTGGTCTTATTCAATGTAACTCTTTGTTTTACCATTTTGGGGATTGTTTTCGAGTCGATAGAATAAATATTTAACTTATGACTCATCAGCTGTCATTTTCAAGTGATATTATACCAGTTCTCATAAAATACAAGAGACTTACAACGGTATATTTTGTTTTATCTCCTCTGATATTTGTCCTATTGGTGTCATGTAGTTTACTTTCACAGATATTGTAAACCACAGAGTACATTATTTATAAAAATTTTTTTAACATTTACTCACCTTTGAGAGACAGAGTGAGCAGAGTGAGCAGGGGAGGGACAGAGAGAGGAGACGCAGAATCTGAAGCATGGTCCAGGCTCTGAGCTGTCAGCACGAGCCTGATCAGGGCTTGAACCCACAAACCTGAGTGAAAGTAGGCCATTGAAATGACTGAGCCACCCAGGTTCCCCCAAAGAATACATTGTTTAAACATTATCTTTAAAAATATTTAAGTACTAAAAATATTTTATATTTACCCATGTAGTTATTCCACTGCTCATTATTTCTTTGTTTAGATTCATATTTCCACCTGATCTCATTTTCTTCCTTTTAACATTTCTTTTTATAGGTCTCTTCAGCTTTTGTGTTTTTAAAAAGAAACTTTGTTTCACACTTATTTTTAAGAGTGATTTTCCCTTGGTGTAGAACTCCAGGTTGTGGGTGGCTCAGTCAGTTGAGCATTTGACTTTGGCTCAGGTCATGATCTCACAGTCTGTGAGTTCAAGCCCCACATCTGTCCCTGCGCTAACAACTTGGAGCCTGGAGCCTGATTCAGATTCTGTGTCTCCCTCTCTCTCTGCCCCTCCTCTGCTCATGCTCTGTCTCTCAAGAATAAATAAATGTTAAAAAAATAGAATTCTAGATTGAATTTTTAAATGTTCAAGAATTTTCTTTCTTGCATTGCTTCTGATAAGTCAACTTCTATGCTTTTTTTCCTTCTGAGTATTGGTTTTTATTTGCTGCTGTAACACATTATGATAACCTTAGTGACTTAAAACAGCACAGATTTATTATCTCATAGTGGTGGAATTCTCTCATAGTTCTGGAAAAATATTGAAGACCCATCGGTCTCCCTGGGCTAAAATCAAGATATTGGCAAAGTTTCATTCTTTTCTAGAGGCTGCAGGAGATAATGCATATTCTTGCTTTTTTCAGTTTCTAGAGACCTCTAGCATTCCTTGGCTCATGGCCCCCTACCCCCACTTTTAAAATCAGTAACATCAGAAGAAGTCCTTCTCACACTGTCATCTCTCTGATTCTCTCTTCTGTCCCCCTCTTCCTCTTTTGAGGACCTTTGTGATTACATTGGGCCCATTCAGATACTCCAGAATAATCTTCCTGTCTTCAGGTTGTCTTATTAGCAGACTATATTACATCTTGTACATTAATTTCTTTTGCTATTTGATCTAACATATTTATAGATTCCCAAAGATTAGGACATGGATATCTTTGGGAAGCCTTCCATACTCTGCATGTATCATGTCTTTTTTCCTCTGGATGCTTTTAAGATTTTCTTATATCACTGGTTTTAAGCAATTTGATTTTGAGATGCCTTAGAGTAGTTTTATTCCTGTTTCTTTTGTGATTGATCTAGCTTTTTGGATCATGAGTCTATCGTTTTTAATCAATTTTAGAAAAATTTCAACCATTTTTTTTCAAATCGTTTTTCTGTAAGATTTTCATTTTTTTAAAACATTGATTTATTTTTGAGAGACACAGAGAGACAGATGATGAGCAGGAAAGGGGCACATAGAGAGGGACACACAGAATCGGAAGCAGGCTCCAGGCTCTGAGCTGTCAGCACAGAGACTGATGTGGGGCTCGAACCCACGAACTGTGAGATCATGCCCTGAGCCAAAGTCTAACATTCCTCAACCGACTCAGCCACCCAGGGGCCCCTGTAAGATTTTCAAAGATTCAAATTACATGTTTATTAGGCTACCTGATGTTGTACCACAGATTACTAATGTTCTGTTTACATTTTAAAATTTTCTGTGTGTGTGTTTTATATTATGTCTTAAAATATACTTTTTCTTCTCTTTAATCTTCTATTAACCTTTTCAGTTTATCTTTCATCTCACACTTTGTGATTTTGATTTCTAGAAGAGCAATTTTAGTGCTTTTTGTATCCACCATGTCTCTTCCTCAGGTTTGGAACATATGGACCACAGCTGTAATAATTATTTTAATGTCCTTGTCTGCTAATTCTAACATCTCTGTCAGTTCTAAGTCAGCTTCAGTTAAGTTCCCTACTATGGGTCATATTTTTCTGCTTCTTTGCATTCTGGCAATTTTTGATTGGATGTCAAAGATTTTTAATTTTAGCCTGTGTGGTGCTAGGATATTTTTGTATTCCTATGTCCTTGAGTTTCGTTCTGGACTGTAGTTATATTATCTGAGAGCAGTTTGATTCTTTCACGTTTTCTTGTTAGGATACATAAGGCAGGACTGGAATAGTTCTTAATCTATGCTAATTGTTCCCGATTACTGAGGTGAGAGCCTGTGTGTATTCTACCCATTGCCTCCGTAATCTTCTGGGTTTTCAGGCCTCCGTTAGGGGAACAGACAATATTCCAAGCCCCATCTGATACCAGGAGCTGTTACCTCTAGGAACTGCTACTTCTAATTATTTCAAATGATTATTCCCCAGACTTGGGTAGTTTTCTTATTGTGTTCATCAGTCTTCAGCTTAAAACTCAAGGGTAGTCTTTGAGTATCTCTAGAGTTCTTGTTCTGTGTAGTTCTTTGCTTTCTGGTATTCTGTTCTATGAGTTTGAGTCCTAGAATTTCCTAAAAGTTTTCCACTCTTCCTCCCCAGCTCCAGAAGGTCAGTGGGCTCCACACGGTCCTCCTCCCACCAGCACTGCACTATGGCCTGGAAACTTTCTCGAAGCAGTACACCGGGGCAGTTACAGTGCTGCATCTCTCATAGGAATCACTGTTTCCCGCCTCGTGAGATCAGTGTTAGAAGGTGGAAGAGGACATGGCGGCACCTGAGTGGCTCAGTCGGTTAAGCACTCCACTTCAGCTCCGGTCATGATCTCACAGTGCGAGTTTGGGCCCTGTGTAGCGCTCTGTGCTGACAGCTCTGAGCCTGGAGCCTGCTTTGGATTCTGTCTTTCTTTCTCTCTTTCTCTCTCTGTGCCCCTCCCCCACTCATGCTCTCTCTCAAAAATAAATATTAAAAATATTTTTTTAAAAAAGCTGGAGAAGGGCCAGTAATACACCCTCCAGAATGAGGAGGCACTTAAATACAAAAAAAAAAACAAACAAACAAAGCAAGCCACTGCATATCGTTTATAGAGTTTCATTCAGGGTAACTTAGTGGTAGGGCATATGGGCAGACGGGGCTGATCGGGGGCACAATGCAGGTGTTCTCCACCCTTCTCCGGACTGAATTCCCAGCTTTTATGGAGTGAAGGGCATGGTTGTGGGGCGCCAGCGTAGTTATCTAAAGTCGTATCATCTGTGCTCCAGAGGGGAGAACACAATGGAAGGCCAAAGGTGGAGTTAGTGATGTCAGCACTCCTACAGTCACTCTCCTTTATTGCCTGCTAGCGTCTTCAAACCATTGTTTCACATATTTGAATTTAAAAATTTTTTTTAATGTCTTTATTTTTATTTTGAGAGTCAGAGTGAGTGGGGGAGGGGCAGAGAGAGAGGGAGACACAGAATCTGAAGCAGGCTCCAGATTAAGCAGATCTGAGCTGTCAGCACAGAGCCCGACGTGGAGCTCAAACCCGTGGTCTGTGAGATCATGACCTGAGCCAAAGTCAGACACTTAACCAACTGAGCCACCCAGGCGCCCTGACATATTTGAATTTTTAAAACTTGTTTCAGTTAGGAGGTTAAATAAATATGGTCCCTATTATTCCACGTTGGATTGAAGCAAAAGCGTCTATGGCGTCACTTTTGAGAGTAGAATTATTTTACATTGAAAAGAGGGGGAGAGAAACTTAGTCCTCATCTCTTCATCCACTAAATAAATATTTATTGAGAATCTACTGTGTCAGACACTAGTTGGTCCTTTCACTCTCTTGGGTTTGTGTCTCTCTTTAGCATTTTACACCTTGATACTTTTTGCTGTGTCTTAGAATTATGTATTTAATGTCAATTTCTCATTTATTTAATTTAAAGCTCTTGTCATATGGGGTGCCTGGTTAAGCATCCAACTTCGTCATGATCTCAAGGTTCTTGAGTTTGAGCCCCACATCAGGCTCTCTGCTGCCAGCACGGAGCCCACTTCAGATCCTTTGTTCCCCCCTCTCTCTCTGCCCTTCCCCTTCTCGTGTTCGTTCTCGCTCTCTCAAAAATAAATAAATAAATATATTTTTTAAAAGTCCTTGCCTTATATAACATCTACATATCCCTCACGGCACTTACCACGGTTTCTGGAGTCTAGAAAAGTCTCAATAAAAAATTTCCTTGTGGAAATAAACTTTTAAATACACACACGCATTTGTGTTTTTGAGTCTATTGACATATACCCTGTGTGTGTTCCTTACCACCTTGCAGCTTTCACAGAGAAAACAATTTTGAGGAGACAACATAGTTCTTTCTAGAACTCGTCCTTTCCCAGCTGTAACAGCTGCTGCTCTGCAAGTGTGATGGAGGGAAGGGCTCCCCAAGAGGCCCTGATTGTTAGTTGGGAAGGAAAGTGTTTTGTTTCCCATGAATACGAATACTTAAAAGAGGAGTGTGCTGGGAGTGATGATCCTAATAATTCCTATCTACTGGACATAGTCCTTCCTGCGGGTGCATCACACCTTCAGCTTCTGAGACATCGAAAGGGTGATCCAGAAATATACAGATACTATCTCTTTCCCCCACTAGCTTTCAGCTCAGACTAAATGGTAACAAAAGAGGGCTTTTATTTTATATTTTTAAAAAATGTACACTCTAGTTAACACGCACTGCAGTAGTGGTCTCGAGAGTAGACTTCAGTGATTCATCACTCACGCACACCACCCAGTGCTCATCACAAGGGCCCTCCTCCAAACCCGTCCATCACCCGTCTAGCCCATCCCCCACCCACCTCACAAATAAAGGCTTGTAAAAGGAACATTTTCAGCACAGGTTATTTTCAGCTTTATTTAGACCCTTTTAATATATCTATTTTGTTACTTTTAAATTTTTACCAGGCCAGGGAATTAACTTTTGGGATCTGTCTCTGTATACTATTCTGCCGACATTCCGGGCTGCATCAGTGGATCTTTGTTCTCCTAATCTTTCCTCTTTACAGGGAAGGCTGACCAGTCTTCTGGATGAAAGGACTTTGGATAACGCCAGAATAGGTTTATTGCTTGTAACTAATCCTAAATCTATGGAGTTACAAGCCTGTATCAAAACTTCCCTCAGGCATGAAACCCCTTTTGCTTACTAGTTCAGCCTAATTACTTGTAGAATCTGCACTATTTATCTAGAAGCCAATGAAAGGAAACTCAGTATTCTCTTTTTATACTTTCAAAACAATACAGAAGATGGTCAAAGTCAGATTTGGGTTAAAAGATGAGGGACCTAAATTCTCAGTCTGAAAACTCACTTTTTCACCTCCTCTTTGCCTATTCTTTCTCTAGTTACATTTTATATGAACTTTCTATTTACATGAGTGAGTCGAGACAAAAACTTTAGTTTATATTTAGAAACTGGGTAAGTAAAAGGTCTCTGACTGGGCTTCTCTTTAGAGTCATGATGAACTAAAAAGGATGAGGGCAAACCTTCCGTCGTTAAACTAGAAAACTAGACGAAGTATATGCGTCTTAGCACATCCAGGTTGTCATCACAAATTGCGGCGGACTGGCTGGCTTATAAACAATAGGAGTTTATTTCTCAACATTCTAGAGTTTTCAAAGTCCAAGATCAAGGCACCTGCAGATCTGGTGTCTGGGGAGAGCCCACTTCCTGGTTCGTTGATTGCCATCTTTCCCATGTGTCCCCACATGGTAGAAGGGGTCAAGGAGCTCTTCTATTACAGCACTAATTCTATTTATGAGAGTCAACTCTCATGACCTAATCCCCTCCCAAAGCCTCCACCTCCAAATACTATCGCATTGTGCATTAGATTTCAAAATATGAATTGGAGGGGGTGGGTGGCGGTGGGGTACAAATAGTCAATAGTAACACGAAACAATGATTTTCAGTCATTGTAAAACATGCAGGACATGATTGTGACTCCTAATCACCTTGGGGTTTGTGAACCCCGTAATCACCTTGGATTTCTGCCTGTGGGCAGTTTCTGCATGGTGTGCATAGTGAAGGTGGGGTCAACCCAAGAGGGCCCAGTGACCTCAGTGAGCTCAGGAGATGGAAATTTCTTATCTAAAAATGGTCTCATTTCAGATAGAGACTTCTGACCTAGAAAATTAAAGTTCAAGGAAGTTAAGGTTGTTGGGATGTTTAGTGTAGATTTTCAGAAAAATGTGATGTGAGT